>VYZS01019785.1:20218-30764 GCA_013400695.1 Neodrepanis coruscans | reverse complement strand
TGTCCCTCTGTCCGTCCCTCTGTTCCTCCGTCTGTCTGTCCCTCTGTCCCCGTGTTTGTCCCCGTGTCTGTCCCTGTGTCTCTCAGTCCCTCCCTCCCTCCGTCCCTCTGTCCGCCCGCCCCCGCCGCCCCTCTCCCCGCATCCCCCCGTCTCTCACCGCCGCCTGTCTGTCCCCTCTGTCCCTCTGTCTGTCTGTCTGTCTGTCTGTCCCTCCGTCACCCCGTTCCCTGCCGCCCGTCTCCCCGCGTCCCCCCGTCTCTCACCGCAGCCTCTGCGCGGCTCCCTCGCAGCGTCAGGCGGTGCCCGGTGCCGAGAAGGAAGGAGGGCAGGAGGGAAGGAGGGAAGCAGGGCAGGGCAGGGGCAGGACCGAGCTCGGGCTCAGCCTCACCCTCCGTCACCGCCCGGGAGGAGCCGCGGCCCCGCCACGTGACGGAGGCGCCATTTCGCGCCCGCCGGAGCCTCGGCCGCGGCCAAAATGGGGCGGGAGCGCGGCCCCAGGGGCTGAGGGACCCGCAGGGATTCCTCCCCCCGAGGCTCAGGGAAGGGTCTGTCCCGGGTTCTGTCCTCTCTGTGCTCCCCCCCACCGCCGGTTCGCCGCTCACCGTGTGCCCAGCTCGGTTGGGACAGAGCCCGGAGGTCGCCGTGTCCCTCAGACCGTGGCGCTGAGTCCAGCGTTCCCTGCGGGGGGTGGCGGCCCCACCACGTCCCTGGGCAGCCCGTCTTTTCAGTGAAGAATTTCTCCCTGTTGTCCAAAATAAACCTCCCCTGCTGTAGTTTATGTCCTCTTGTCAGTGGTTCGCTGGGAGCACAGCCCAACCCACCCCGGCTCCTCGCTCCTGTCAGGGGTTGCAGAGAATTCCAGGTCCCCCCTGAGCATCCTTTGCTCCAGGTTGAGCTCCCTCAGTAGATTTGTGCTCCAAACCCTTCCCCAGCTTTGCTGCCCTTCCCTGGACACCCTCCAGCACCTCAATGTCCTTCCCAAATTGAGGGGCCCAGGAGTGGACACACAGTATTTGGGGGTGTCTTTGGTCAGTGCCAAGTGCAGAGGGACAATTCTTGGCCACCCGGGCACACAGTGGCTCGTGTTCAGCTCCTCATTTCACGCCACGTGTATTTTCCATCATTTCCTTCCATGAATTGCCTGGAAACCCTCATCATCCTTGGGTTGGGGCAGCCCTGGCCTTTGGAAACTGCCCCATGAACGTCTTCCAGGTTGAGAGAATGACAGAGAGGGACATCCCCTGCCCCTCCCATGGGAATTAGGCATGGAATCTTAGCCTGGGTCAGCTTGGAAGGGATTCAAAGATCTCCCAATTCCAATTCCCTGCCATCATCATGGATTTCACTCATTAAATCAAGTGTGTGTGTCCTCTCCAAAGCACTTCCCCAAGGAGGGCTGAGCTCTGCATTGAGTCCCAACTGCAGATGCCAAAACATGTATTTTCATTTACTCCCCAAAGCATGATTTTAAAAAACCTTGCAGATTTTATCTGTGCAGCTCATCACTGCTCAGTGCTGCTCTTGTTATATCTAAACAATGGAATTTTTACTACCAACCTCTACAAAGCATTTGCAGGATTTCCTGGCTTGTGCCTTTAGCAATTATTAACCAATAACAAGCCTTGATATCATCTTCTTATCAAGAGGTAATGCTGAACATGTGAGAGATTGCATCTGCCCTACATAAAAGCAGAGCTGGCAAAATGTGACTGAGTGTTGGTGTGACATCAAAATCCAGTTTCTCAACACACACCTGAAAAAAAAAATAGAAAATGAGCACGTTGAAGGGCTAAGGAAACAATATTACTATATATATATATATATATATATATANAGGAAGTAACAATTATTAACATATATATATATATATATATAAAATAAATTTACAAAATTTCCTCAAAGAGAGAGACAAAATACTCTGCACACTTAAAATCAATTCAGTTTAGAAAATCTACCAGAATCACTCTTACTTATGTGGTTCTCAACTGCTTTATTCAGAGCTTACAGAAAGTAGAAATTAAATTCCAGGTAGTTTTTTCAAATATTGTGTTCCTAGCATATGGTTTAGACTGTTTCTTTCAGTAAATACTGCTATTAAAAAAAGCATCTTTAATTTAGGAGTTATTCTCTGTAGGCAGTAAGAGAGGATAGATTGTAAACACAGATTAATGCAGATTTGCAGCTCATATCTAAATCCAGCAGTCAGGAGTTCCTTTGGTGCTTTGCCAATAACCTTTGAGCTGCTGTGCAGGAACAGCTTCCAATGTACTTTAGAAAGATTCATGTGGGTTGATCTCTGAGTCTTTCTGCATAGAAGAGTTTCTTGATTTGATCTGGTCTAGCAGAGACATATTTTATATTTAACTTTTAAATGCACAAGGGTAGAATAATAGAGAAGAATTCTGTGCATTTTATAGCATTTTTGTTCAAGTGGTTACAGGTATTTATGAATAAAAGAAAAATCAGTTGTGGATTTGACAGGACTGGAAGGAAATGGGCACAAACATGGGCACACACAGGAGATTTTATCTTCTCCTTCTCTTGCAGGTGCCTGCAGGATTTGTGTTTCCAAATCCCTCATCTCATACACAAGATGCAGAAGCAAAAAAAAAGGTTTGGGTTAGAAAGGACCTTGAAGGTTATCTTGTTCCTGCCAGGGACAGGGACACCTTCCAGCAGCCCAGGTTGCTCAAAGCCCAGCCTGCCCTTGATTCTGGATCCAGGTCCTGCTGATCTAAAGCCTCACTGCCCACGTCATCAGCCTCTCAAAGTCAGGCTTAGCCTTCCCCCTGTGGTTGTGTGTCCTGGAGTGTGATTTACAGAAAGATATTCTACTCACTTCTCATGTTTATGGTGATTACACGAATTTTTTGTGTAATATTTCACACAGGTTTCATGATATATCCTCCTTCTGTGCTTTGATCAGGAGTGATATGCAGGTTTGTTTTATCATTTGAAGTAGTAATCAAGAAAAACAGTTTGAGTAAAGCCTTGAGTTAATTAAGATAAAAAAGCTTTCAGGAAATTGAAACTTCCCTGACATCAAAGAATGAACAAGTGTCAATTCAGAATCAGTGTGTCATGCTCTTGAAAGCTTTGCAAAAACTGTGTAACAAATCTTGATTATTGATCATTTCTGGTTTTTAATAGAGGGATTCCAAAAGTGGCAGGAGAGAGTTGGAAAAAAACGTTAGGAAATAAAGTTAATTGTAAGATCAAGTAGGAAACCATACAGTGCATTGTGCTGTACAAAGCCAGTTCATCCAGTGATTTCTCAAAAAGAAACCACTGCTAACTTTGGCACAGCTGAATTTCATAGCAGGATTTACACATTTTAATGCAAGCCCTGCTTCATTTTTGCCATGATAATGATTCTCATAAATCCACATAAGCCAGGGATACCCTTGGTTTTGTGTTGGCTGTCCTGAACTCTTGAAAGACCACCTGAGTACCATGGTGCTGGGCTGGAATTTCACCCAGGCACCACCATTTCCAAGCTGAAGAATATTCAGGGCCAGCCCAGCTTCTTTTGAAAGTAGTTCCATTTCTCTCAGTGTGCAGAGCCAGGTAAATCCTATGTTATAGCCTCTCATTTTAAAATTGTTGTTCTAAATTTAAAACCCAAATACTCAAACTTTGGGCTCAAACTCTGCAGCTTTAACGATTTCAAGTTGACTGAGCAGGCAGGGGAGCAGGGAATGACATCCATGCCCAGAAAGTGGGTTAGTGTGTCATGTGAGCTGCAGGCTTGGAGCTGTTCTGTACACACCAGCTGCTGCACAGGCAGGCAGCAAACCCAGCTTGTCTGAGCAGCAGAAATCACCTTTGTCAAAATTTCTGGTGCCTGCACTGAGTCTGAAATAAAAATCAGGGGAAACAGTGGCTTGTTGACATGCCTGTGTGCAAATCCTTTGGAAGGATGAGTTAAAACATGGGTTTAAATGGGTGAATCTTTATGAGATGAGCTTTTGGAAGTGCAATAACAATCTAATATTGTCTCTCCAGAAATAAGCATGACTCATTAGAGGGAATAAGTCCAAATATGTTTCAATCCAATCTCTTTGTTTAATTCTATTGCTCTATAAAATGGTATATTACAGATTACAGCTTTATAGATATACTACAAAGATGTCTTTTAGATGAAATTGTTAATAGATACAGTTAACAATGCCCATCAAACTGCAGAACAAGTACAAGAAAAATTCTTGATCTTTGTACTTTCTGTGCAAAAAGCCAGCCCAAAGCTATATTAATAATTTATAACTTGTCTGAAAAGAAACTGTGTGGAGATGTTGGATTCCTGCGACATGTAGGCATGTGATCCAAATCCCACTGGGGCAATGGTTTTTAATGTCTAATTTAAATATACATCTCTATAATCCCTGTCTAGCAAAGACTGGTTGTTCAACCATTAACTTCTTGAAAAAGATTTTAATCAGGACACAGCAGGGGCTGGGCAGGGGTCACCATCCAGCTGAGGAGGTCCAGGGGGAAGAGCCAGGTTCAACCAAGAGCCCACAGCATGGGCATATCCCTGGGGATGGGGCAGATCCCTGGGGATGGGGCAGATCCCTGGGGATGGGGCAGATCCATGGGAATGGGGCAGATTCCTGGGCATGGGGCAGATCCCTGAGGATGGGACAGATCTCTCAGGATGGGACAGGTGCCTGGGCATGGGGCAGATTTCTGGGGATGGAGCAGATTCCTGGGCATGGAGTAGATCCACGGGAATGGGGCAGATCTCTGGGGATGGGGCAGATTTCTGGGGATGGAGCAGATCCCTGGGGATGGAGCAGATCCATGGGAATGGGGCAGATCCCTGAGAATGGAGCGGATTCCCGGGGATGGGACAGATCCCTGGGCATGGGGCAGGTCCCTGGGCATGGGGCAAGTCCAGGGGAGGGATTCACACCCCAGGGCTGAGCTGAAATGGGCACCTGGGGTCTTGTGCCAGGGCTGGGGGGAGGCCCAGGCTGCTCAGGGCTGTTAATACCTGTGAGGTTAGTAATGTATTAGTGGCCTGGCACTTTCCATGGGTAACTCTGCCCACTAATCTTTGAAATACAGGTTACTTGGTCCTCTGACTCAATATTATCTGATCAGAACTAAAAATAACTTGCCAGCTCATTCAGCTGCTGTTTACTGGGGTTGATGGATGTCACAGTGTGGCTGTGACCTGGCTAATGAAATCTCTGAAATGGCCATGGCCACTTAGGTTCTAATAAGTGTTTTTGAGCTGAGCACACAGCAAATTGCCTTTGGGATTTGCTTATTTGCTTTAACAAATAGTGCCCCCCACACTGAGAAAACACAACCCTTAGAGGGCTAAGGCTGTGCAAAGCAGGCAGCTGAAGATTAGATTTGATCAGAAAACTAGCAGATAATAGAAATACCTGATAAGAATTTGGCACCTGAAGGAGCAGCAAACATTTTGAGCTTTAATACCAGAAAAAGCTTTGCAGTTTTATAGCTGAGTTATAGCTTGGAAAGGCTGCCTGTGGAGCCTCCAGAACCTTCTTTGGAAGATTTCAGGGCAGGCAAGAAAAATTTTGGCCAAGGATGGTCTGGACATACAAAACTTTGCTTCAGGTCAGAGGAAGGGATTCAACAGCTCTGCAAGTTCCCCTTCAGTCTTTTTCAAATGTTTTTTTACAGTTCATTCGCATTGTTTTTTTTCTCCTTAAAGGTTTGGTTTTTTTAAACCCGTATTTTGCGTGTACTTTCAGGTGTTGCTGTAACAACTTTTGGTCACAAGAGGGAACCCGCGTATCAGTGTCTGTGATTTATTTTTATATTAAAACTCCGAGGATTCTGCAGACTAATAAAGAGATATTATTGTATACGTGTGTGCCAGATATGTAAGTGTGCATATATAAATCTATATTTATGAATATACCCATGATTTTTAGTTATCAAAGGAGGGAAAGCATTCATACAAATGAGGAACCATAACCCCAACAGGCATGACAGGAGAAAAGAGCCTTAGAATGGTCCAGAAATAGCTTTTTTACACTCAGAGATATATATTTTACACTCATGGGTTGTGGCTTATCTCTGCAGTTCTGTAAATGTCAAAAGTAGTGTTAATTTAAGGTATCAGGACATGGATGGAGCAGAATGTGCTGCCTCCATCACAGCCTGACCAGCAGGGATTATTCTCACCAAAACCTTTGAGCAGCCCTTAGTTTTAACCACCTGCCTTTCACCTCTGCAAAGAGTCCTTTGCCAGGCAGAGTTTAACAGTACTTGGGATCTGTTCCAGAATACAGAGTATTTAATGGATAAACATCCATATTTTATCATTTCAATGTTGATTCCTGCCAGGTGCCATTGGCAGCATCATGGATTGTATCCAATCTGCCCAAGGTTCATTCTTCTAAAATAAATAATGTTACAAAGGCAGAGCTTTCTAACCTGACAACTAATGTTCTTCTCAGAACTTGGGAACTTTTCTCAGAAACCTTGGCTGGTTGTATCCAGCTCCTAGAGAAGTTCAGCCCATGCACAGCTTACAAGAGACCCCCTGAGAGCTGAGGGTCAGGATATTTGAGTTGTAGATGCTCAGTGGTTGGTTTCCTAGGAATTGGTAGCCACCTTTCCATGGGAAATTTGAACCTTGTCCCACTCCTGGGGTGTGTCTGGTCCCTTACACATATTCATTGAACACTGCTGTCAAATTGGGGTGGCCCTGGGGCTTATCCCATGGCTTATCCCTGGAGCAGGAGATGCAGATTCAGGTATCAGTTGCAGCCTTTATCCACATTTTCTATTTTGTCCTCTGACCCCACGAGCTCCTTAGTTCAATGTAAGTTTTATTTCTGTACAGCTGCTACCCTCCAAAAACATCCTCCTGGAGAACACCCCCACTGTGGCTGATGTGCCACATGGCAGGGATGTGTTGCAATGAATTTGGGGAGGTGTCCTGCCACAATGGGTGTTTCCTAGGAGAAATGTTAAATATTTCACTTGGGATCTGGGAGGAGATGTTTTGGAGAGACATGCAAGTTTCCAGAAGCTCAGAATGGATTCTGTTCAGCTGATTTTTGTTTGTGCAGTGGAAGACAGTGAGGAGAAGAGTCAGCTTCCCTAAACTGACCTGGCTGACTGAACCACAAATCATCTGGACATCTGTCAGTTTGCATAGACAATGAAGCTGCTAGTCCTGAAACTTCTAAGAAAAGATCATAGAATATTCTGAGTTGGAAGGACCCATCAGGATCAAAGAGTCCAACTCCTGGCCCTATGCAAGACACCCTCAGAGTCCCACCATGTGCTTGAGAGTGTTGTCCAAATGCTTCCTGAGCTCAGACAGTCCTGGTGCTGTGACCAGTTCCCTGGAGAGCCTCTTCCAGTGCCCAGCCACCCTCTGGGTGAAACACCTTTCCCTGATACCCAACCTAACCCTCCCCTGACTCAGCTTCATGCTGTTTTCCTCAAGTCCTGTCACTGCTCACAGGAGTGAAGAGATCTGTAGCTGCCCCTCCACTTCCCCTCATGAGGTTGTTTCAGCCACTCCTCATAAGACTTCCCTTCCAGAGCCTTCACCATCCTCATGACCTTGCTTTGGACACTCTCTAAAAGTTTAATGTCTTTTCTGTATTGTGGTGCCCCAAACTGCACTCAGTATTTGAGCTGAGGCTGCAGCAGAGTGGGACAATCACCTGACAAGCTGGTGATGCCGTGTTTAATGCACCCCAGGACATGGTTGGATGACTAATCATTATCTTTAATCTGCACCTCTGATCTATAGAACAATAAAGTTATTTAACTGCACCACACCTGCATACAATTATCCTGTTGGTTTGACTTTGGGGAATGACAAACTTTGCACAACCTAATTTGGAAGATCTGGAAAGTCTGGGATTAGNAGTGTTGTTATACTGTCTGGGCTCTAGACAATCTAATCCTTGTGGATTAGTGTACAATAACTTCCAATCTAATCCTTGTGGATTAATGTACAATAACTTCCAATCTAATCCTGGTGGATTAGTGTACAATAACTTCCAGCATGATCAGGAATTTTGGTGGGGGTGACCACAAATATGTGGAAACCAAAGTGTGAATTAAAACCAAAGCACAGCAATAACAGAACTTCATTTCAAGGTGGAGCCAGGGAAGTGCCACCTGGAGAGCCACGTGGCAGGATTTGCTCAATTCCAAAAAACTTGGAGGAAAAGTTGAATGGCAACAAAAAGTGTGTAGTCTTTGTTATTAATTCTCCTAGGTTTTTTTTTTTCTCAGAACACCTCATTCCCAAACAGTTTTTCCTTAGTTTTCAGTTGCTGAAAATGAACAACATTCCTGACAGTTTTCCAGTGAGAACATGACTGGGTAGATACTGTTTGGCAATAATTTTGTGTTGAGGACATACATTTAGTCTGAAAAAAATAATCATCAATCCATCCATTATATTCATCATGTCAGACAAGACTTTAAAGTGTCATTATTCTGCCAGGTTCCCCTTCATTAGTAAAAAATCTGAAGAGATAAAACCTGTTGCCACAGGTACTTACGTGGATATTGATTGAAAAGATACCCTTAATGAGTGTTCTTGGAGCTGTCCCTTTGTGAGCAGAAAAACTGACTACTGATGCAACTATAACCTTCTGATATGTCTAAACTATTTTCAAAAATATGTTTCCTTAACTGAGGACACCCACTGGGAGTGCAGTCTTATTCTTCCTTGCCCTCTCCCACCTGTAAGAAGAGCAGGATGGAAAAGGAATGATTGTTTTTTCCATTCTGCTTTAATTCTCCTAGGTTCAACCACGATATCCCAAAATTCCAGGCATTTTCTAGTCACTGCATCACCTCCTGGGATCAGCAGGCAGCAAACCCATCCACACTGGTCAGAATCTTCCAACCACCACTTCCCTGAAGGATTTTTGGGCCTTCTGGTGATATTATAGTTCACCTTCTTGCCAATAGCTTCAGTTACTGTGTTTAGGGCAGACCTCGTGGTCTGTCCCAAGGTTTGGCACAGCTAAGCTGGGGCAAGGATGGCAAAATCAGCTCCAGCAGCAGCACCTCCCACCTCCCACAAGGATAAATTCATTCCTGGAAGTGTCCAAGGCCAGGTTGGATGGGGCTTTGAGCAACCTGGGATAGTGGAAGGTGTCCCTGCCCATGGCAGGGGATGGAACAAGATGATCTCTAAGGTCCCTTCCAAGCCAGACAATTCTGAGATTCTGTGACTCTTGCCACTTCTTTTTATTTTCCCCTCACCTTCGTGTTCTATGTAAATGGGGGCATCATATTCTGAATATTGTATATTATATTATATTCTGGAATATGCAGAATAAATGCCATATACTCAGAGCTTTTCTTAATTGCACACAGATCAGTAAGAGGATTATTGGAATGGGGAAAGCTGCATTAAATCATTCCTCATCTGCCCATCTTTTCCTCTGTGGCCCATCAATATCACAGACTTTGCAAGGAGTAAGGAGACTGTGCTTTAAAACTCTTAAATTTCCCTGCCCTGCTCTCCAAATCTGTTGTACAATTTTTGCTGCCACACAGAGGGATTCATTTGGCCCTAAATGCCTGTTCTCTTAATTCCCTGTGAGATGTGCTAAAGCAACTAATCTTCAGGGTGCTTCCTTCCAAATAGGTGCTAACAATTAAACAAATTTACCCTTTTCCTTCCCTGTGAGTGCCACAGCCTCTATTTCTAACTGCACTGCTCTGCTGAAAATACCTTTTGGTCAGTAGGGATCTTCAGTTTTTGTGCTTTCCTTTCTACTGCATTTGGCTTAATGTCATGATGTCAAACCTAGGGAAACGTGGCAAAATGAGAATGAGAACCTTTCTGCCACTGTGGAACGACCTCATAACTCAGGGGCTGATTTATATCCTGCCTGAAGTTGATGTCAGACAGAAAATCTCTCTCCTTTCCCGCAGGCTGCTGGTGAAGTCAGAACTAGGCTGATCATTATCTGCACCTCTGAAGTCATGATTTCCCTCTTATTCTGCTCTTTTACAATTCCAATTTTGTGGGGAGTCAGGGGAAACCCCCCCCCTCTCCCCACTCCTGGGCTTTTTGTTGACTTATTGGGAAACAGTTATTTGGTCTGAATGTTATCAAATTAACAACTACCAATATGAATGCAATAAACAAGTCAAGGGCATCTGTTTTCATTTTCCAAACATCTCTTGATGATGCTGTTTCTGACATGGGTGAAAAGAAATCTCCCTGGTATTTTACTGAAAAAAATATGTAATTTCTTGCTTGTTGATAGTTTTCCTAGATTATAACCTGATATAATCTTAGGATTGTCTCATGTATTGCTTCACTACTAGATTTAAGATAGCAGAAGCAATTAGACCCATTGATAATTTGATTTTTTGTCTGTGATTCATCAAAAACCAAACAAATAAAAATTATGAATTAATTAATTTATAGACCACCATCGTTGCCTCTGTAAGAATTGCAGACAGGGGTCCTGGAAATCTTTAGTTGGAGATTTTTCAGTTGATTGACTCAAAGAGAAGATGGAAAGGGAGCTGTAACCAGCTATGGACAGATATTGGCTCATCTGGGAAT
>VYZS01019785.1:0-20017 GCA_013400695.1 Neodrepanis coruscans | reverse complement strand
TAACTGCACTGCTCTGCTGAAAATACCTTTTGGTCAGTAGGGATCTTCAGTTTTTGTGCTTTCCTTTCTACTGCATTTGGCTTAATGTCATGATGTCAAACCTAGGGAAACGTGGCAAAATGAGAATGAGAACCTTTCTGCCACTGTGGAACGACCTCATAACTCAGGGGCTGATTTATATCCTGCCTGAAGTTGATGTCAGACAGAAAATCTCTCTCCTTTCCCGCAGGCTGCTGGTGAAGTCAGAACTAGGCTGATCATTATCTGCACCTCTGAAGTCATGATTTCCCTCTTATTCTGCTCTTTTACAATTCCAATTTTGTGGGGAGTCAGAGGAAACCCCCCCCCCCTCTCCCCACTCCTGGGCTTTTTGTTGACTTATTGGGAAACAGTTATTTGGTCTGAACGTTATCAAATTAACAACTACCAATATGAATGCAATAAACAAGTCAAGGGCATCTGTTTTCATTTTCCAAACATCTCTTGATGATGCTGTTTCTGACATGGGTGAAAAGAAATCTCCCTGGTATTTTACTGAAAAAAAATATGTAATTTCTTGCTTGTTGATAGTTTTCCTAGATTATAACCTGATATAATCTTAGGATTGTCTCATGTATTGCTTCACTACTAGATTTAAGATAGCAGAAGCAATTAGACCCATTGATAATTTGATTTTTTGTCTGTGATTCATCAAAAACCAAACAAATAAAAATTATGAATTAATTAATTTATAGACCACCATCGTTGCCTCTGTAAGAATTGCAGACAGGGGTCCTGGAAATCTTTAGTTGGAGATTTTTCAGTTGATTGACTCAAAGAGAAGATGGAAAGGGAGCTGTAACCAGCTATGGACAGATATTGGCTCATCTGGGAATGGAAATGGTAGATACTCTGGTTTCAGTAGCTCCTGGTATTATTAATATGCTATTAATATGATATATGATATAATTTCTATAAAAGCAGGAGAATGAGGCTTGTCCACATGCCTAAGGAGGGTGTTGTGAGGATTAGCCAGATAAGATCAGCTTTTTTTTTTAATCTCCTTCTCCTAGTTTGGCATATGCCAGACTTGTTTTTACAAGAGATTTGGGAGAGATTTAATTAAAAACAGCCCTTATGAGTATCCCAGCAGAGATTCCAGCATATGAAGGTGTCCTGGGCAGGTTTCTGGAGACAACACTACAGGTTCTGTAATATCCATGCTGCTGAGTGGATGCTTGAACTAAGAAAACTCTTCTGTGGAATCTGCAGATTTTCTGAATGGGTTTCTGGCTGAGTGTTTTCAGCATCAAAAACCTTTGGAAGAAAAGGATTGGGAGGATTCTGCTTCTTTTCTGAAGTCTAAAGTAGCTTCTCAAGTGCCTTTGGGCCACTCAGAGTGCACAGTTTAGCACTTCAGGCTAATGGGGAAAATAATAGAGGGGTGTTGGTATGTGATGGGGAATTGGTCTGCACATTCCCAACACTCTCCTGAGACAGACATTCCTGAAGGAAAGGGTTCTGTGCAGAAATAACAGGGTTACTTTCCAATTTCTAGGAAGCAGCCACTGCTGCCCTGCATCCCCAGTTATTGAGGGTTTCTGTCTCTGAAATCATAAAGCAAATAGTGTTCCAGCCTCCTTTTCCTGGCATGAGGTGTAGAAACAAGGCTGGGCAAACTTGAAAACAGGCACCTCCTGTGCCATGGAATCCTGGACAGGTTTGAAT
Organism: Neodrepanis coruscans; assembly: GCA_013400695.1. NCBI lineage: Eukaryota > Metazoa > Chordata > Aves > Passeriformes > Philepittidae > Neodrepanis > Neodrepanis coruscans. Next base: position 18,310 of record VYZS01019785.1, on the reverse strand, counting down.
GGCTGAAAGATGGGCTGTTTCCTAAAGTCAGTGTTCATTATCAAGTCATCATTGTCAATCTATTCCACAGAATTACAGGCTCGTGCAGACACCCAACACCTGACCTTCTTCACCTCCTCTGTTCCCCCTTCCCTGGGCCACATCCTCTCTCTCAGAGCCTGAGATGACACATCAGTGGTAGAGAGCTGTTAGAAAAAGATAATTGTCCTAATTGAATAAGGCACTTGTTACGGTAATTAAGTAACTCAATGGATTGGTTGACTTTTGTTTTCAGCTGAGAGTTTCACAATCCTATTGTGAACCAAACTCCCACATCTTCTCAGGGTTAGGGGCTGCCTGAAGGGATGTTCTGGCCTTCCAAAACACATCCAGCTCTTCTCACAGGCTGCCCTGGGCTTTGCAAAGCCTTTGTAGGACACTGAAGTCCCACGGAGAGGAGCTGGATACACCCTGTGGAGAGGCAGAGGATGGAGGGCTGCCAAATTCCTGGATCCCAGGGATTTGGGGAGGTCACCAGTGCAAGCAAACACCTCTCATCAGCTCACAGAAGGCTCCAGGGCTGTGAGCAGTGCAGACCCTTTTATTTCAGCTCACACATTCTGCACTGAAGGGTTTAAGCAGATCATTTCTCTCACACAGACACAAATTGAGGCATCAGATGAGCAGATACCTTGCAGTTGTTTATTCAAAGGTTTCCTATGATTTCCTATCACTTGCAGAAATGATTTGGCTGGGAGCTGACTGTCCATATTTCTTTCCTGTTGAGCAAAACTGAATTGATATGTCTTTTGCTCGTGTCACCATTTCACTGCTGCTGCATTTTATCTCAAGTCCACAGATATTTCTTGTGCTACACAAGAGTGTGAATTTTGCTGCAGCGTCTCATGTGAGTGAAATTGTTGCACTGGAGCTTTGCAGAAGAATTTTGGCACCTGCTGGTATGAAAACAGGATGTTCAAAGCTTTCACCAAGCACAAAACAGAAAGTGAAGACTCAAATACTTTTGATGCTCAGGTAAATGATAGTTTTATTGGTTTATCAGTTGTTATTTCTACTTTTTATATCTCAGGTGGACAATAAATACAATAAATAACTTTTCTCTCCCCGCTTCTTTTCAAAGGGTTTGGGGTTTTTAAAACCTTTTTTACATTATTTTTTTTTAATTTAAATTAAGCACTGGATTTATTCATTTCTTGATAGGTTGTCAGGATTTTGTTCAGAAATTCTGTCACATTTCCCTTGGTCTTATACTGGCACTTATCCCCACGTGGCAGGCTCTGTGGTGGAAAGAACAAAGATTGGGTTAGCAAAGATTTTGTAATAAAATAAAGAACTGAGATGAAACTGGAGCTCCACAAGAGCTGGAATCACCAGCATCTTCTGTGTCCATGGAATTGCACAACAACTCAGTGGGGCATTTCACTGCGTCAGAAAAGGCGCCTGGGGATCCTGGATTGTTCCTGAGCTGCTGCAGGTTCACAGCATTATTTCATGCCCAGGAATCTTGGAAGAAACTGCAGCTGTGGTGGAATTCCTGCTGCAGATGTTCTGCCCCCCTGGCCCCAGCCCTGCAGCTTCTGCACATCCCCTTCCAGTGTTACATCAGGGTTATTTCATGAAGAAACACATTTGGGTAGAGGGGAATAGAAAAGCAATTGAAATAAAGCTCCTCTCTCAAAGATCCCACATTTAAAGGTGCTCATTGTTTGGAGAAGGGGAAGGGCAGACTGGGACAAAGCCCATCTCCCTCCTTTCTCTGCCAGATTTAGTAGCTTTTCACTGCCTTCCACATGTTGCAGTTATCACACTTGGCTGCTGCACCAAGTGAGGGTTTAAAACACATCTGATATTAGTGAAACACTTACCTACAAATGTTTAAATTATGGATTAAAAAAATCCTTTCCTTTGTAAAAGATAAGGATGAGTAGAAAAGCAAGGAATTCTTACTTCACAGAGGTTTCTATCCAGGAGAGCCTGGAAGGTCAGGTGAAGCCTGGTGATTACTGGTTTGGAAGATGTGTTGGTTTTCAGCATGTGTTTGGTTCCTTCCACAAAACATGTCAGTTCATGGCCAGGCTGTTAAATGAGAAAGGGTTAGAAAGAGCCAGAATGCATTTTGTGAGCATCTACAGAAAGAAGAAACATGTGTTCCAGTTAAATACAGTGGATTTGCACTATCCTGCAAACTGGTACCAGAACTTTGAGGGGATTGTAAAACACTGAATCCTCACTCATGCCATGAGAAACACCCATCCCATCTCTCAGAAAACCTCAAAATGTAAAAGTAGCCTCTGTAAAGTATAATTTCAGCTAATGCTGAGGCTTCACCACATCTGAGGAGGCTTAAAACAATTTCACAGTGCTGGATACACCTAAAGCCAAGTCTGAGGCCTGATATCTCTGGCCCAGGTGCACTTGATATTTTGGCAGCCAACAATAAAACAAAGTCTTGCAGAGATTTGCAGATCAAGAGCCTGTGTCTCTAGATGAGTAAGTCAAGCCCACAGAGGACTTTTGACTCTGGGCTTGCTCCTGATTGCACTGGGAAGGGCTTCTGCTTCCCTCCCCTCCACTAGTCATCAACCTCAGTTCTGCTGCTGCAGGTGTATTAAAATCATCCTCATAACTCAAAGCAAAAGTTATGTAAGGGAAGCAAAAGTTATGTAAGGGAAGCAAAATTATGTAAGGGAAGCAAAAGTTATGCAAGGAGCAAAGTGAGCAAACTTAACGAACTCAGTTAACACCAAACTTCTCAAACATCTACAGCAGGTACAAAAAATGATACTCACCTCAGGAATGGGAAGACATGAGCAGGACTGCAAATGAAAAGAGTGAGGGTTAAAACCCAGCATTCAATGCCCAAATACAGCTTTGTTCAGTCTGATATTGCCAAAAGCCATGTACTCACACTGCCAGCTGTCTGCCTACAGGGGCAACCCAAAGCACTATCACCCTGGAAGGACAGCAAGTGAGAAATCAGTATTTCTGCTCCTCTCCTGCCCAAACCATGCATTTTTTTACAGAACTGAAGGTGCTGGACTTACAAGCAGGCGGTTTGTGTAGCGGATAATTTCCGGGACACCACAATACTCTGCTTGCACAGAGAGCAGCAGGCAAGAGAAGAGTAGGGGTGACAGCATGCTGGCATTCATGTCAGCTCAGTCTGATGGGTGACAGAACCACAGCAGGACGCTCCTTTTAATCGAGTCTTCACAAAATTCCCATTCTCGTATGGAAAAACCCAGTTATAAAAGTGATACCAGGTGCCCACTATTTTTTCCCGCTATCTTGGACGGCATTTTAGCGAAATCGAACGTGGAATTGAGTCACCTACAGCAGTGACTTGTCTTTAGTGCTGTGGGAATTCACAACTGCTCCTCAGAGGTGATTAATTTGAACATTATGATATCACACCCCAGCAGGAAATAATAGTTAAAAATCTACGAAAGCTTTTTTTTTTTTCAAATGTGGGTTTTGTCTCCCGCACTTCTGTAAAGTAGAGTTCCATGAAAGCAAAGAGATGATAACGTTCAGCATCTCCAGAGTTCCTGAGGAGGCAAAATTGATGTGCTGAAGGGTGGCTTCCCCCCTCAGATTCAGAGCAGGACCTTGCTCCAGGAAAGCTGGGAACACTACAGAGAGAGTTGTGGAGCAGTGCCTGGACAAGTGGTCACACTGAATTCCAGCTGCTGCATCCAGAGGGTGATCCCATGGTCCTTGACTGTGATCCCACCTCTGCTGAGGGCAGGGTGGGGTGGGAGGGCAAAAGGTGTCACATCCCACCCTCTCCCTTTTGAGCAGAAAGGACTGGGTGCCAAAATAGTCCAGGGTAACCAAAATGGGATTAACCTGGAAATCCTCTCAGATGGCCAAACAAGGTTGGTTGTTGGCTTGAGCCCTCCCAGGCCACAGAGGTTTCCTTTTTTTCAGGTTGCACACCTTGGCACAGCAAGTGGCAGCTCTTCGGGTCTCTTTTAAATCCCCAGTGTTCCTCTTTGCCTCAGAGGTCTTCTCCAAAAGCTTGTGCTTTCTTCTGGTCAGTGTGGCTGTAGGATGGGTATGATTCCCCCTGGAAACTGTCCTGGAAAGAGAAAACATTGGGTTGCAATGAGCTGTGTTTTCTCTGGCATTTGCCAAGGGATTCACCTGGCTGAGGGTGCCAGCAAGGGCTCCCAAATACACTGTGGGGATGGCTGCCATCCATGAGCAAGGCAGAGCCATCCTTCAAGGCACCAGATATTTAAAGACAGACTAAAATAATTGATTTGTGATTGACAGCCTGTGATTCCCTGACAAGCAATGAAGAGACTTCCATCTCCCTCAAGGAAACTGCCCTTTGCTCAAGGAGAGCAGTGGACATGCTCTCTGTTTCTTCAGCCAGTGAAGCCACATGGCAAGAACAAGAGCAATTAGTTCAAAGCATAAACCCCTGAAGGAAATAAGTGATGTGCAACATTTATGAGACACTTGTTTCTCAGATGGTTGGAAAAAATGATTTTACATTCTTTTAAAGGAAAGAATTCACAAGGATGTTGTTGTGCAGGGAATATGGTGACAAGCCATGGAAGAGAGGGGCAAGGGGCTCTTTGTGACAGCCAGGTTTTTAAGGAAAATATGTTCATTAGGAGTCCAGTTTTTCCCAGTAACTGCTATGCTGTCTTTGCACAGGTAATTACAAAAGCTGATACACGTAGTGGAGTCTCTAGGGCCTCACCCCCTAAGGGATGATGTCTCAGTGCAGCTGCTGTGCTCTGTAAGTGAAAGCAATTGGTGGCAGAAATCATGTGCAAGATACATAATTCAGACCTTTCCTTGCATGAGATGTAATGATGGGCAGTGAGCTCCTTCCCAGGCCTATAGCCCAAAAGGCAAGATCTGTATTTTTATTGCTAATTGGAAATTAGCAGTAAGTTGGCAATTGGCAGAGCTTCCAGAGCTTCTCCCAGGCCTGGGGTTCCTCCTCGGTGTCACTCTGTGCCAGCAGTGCCAGCGTTATCTCTCCATCTCTGCATTTCTCTTTGATTACTTAGTGAGATCCGACTCACACTGTTGTTGCTGCAGGGCAAGTGGGTTGTCAGAGAAGCTGTATGCAATTAGCAATGGAAAAGAAATCACCAGAAGTCAGACAGGCAGTGAAAGAACTTTCTGTGTCTTGGTTAGAGCTGAGGTGGATGAGGCACAGGAGAGGGTGGCACCAGTTGCAGCTTCTCCTTACAGAGTTTAGGCTCTGTTCTGGCATTTAGAGGCTGATCCAAAGAGTGCAGAAATTAACATTTGATGCCATCCCCACAAGAAGATCAACTTTTTCAATAGAATCTTCAAATGTTCTTATTTGATGTTTTAAAACTACTCATTCCGGTGACGAGCTGCAGTATTTTCCCAAACAGGTTGTAATTTGTGAATTTGTGAATTTTCTGTGCTAATGTCTAGGTATTTCTGTGGTCTCTTACAGGCAGATGGCTCTGGCTCCTTTGGGAATCCTCATCTAATGTCCTGTACATTTTTGCTGTGTGTGTAAATACTTTGGGATATATTTTCCTTTAATGCACTTAATTTGATGATAGATTGAATGACCCCAAATGCTGCTCAAACATCCAACTTCCAACCCAATATTTTCACCTGGTTTGCATAAACCTCCAGATCTTCTGAAGTCTCATGAGAGAATTTGCATCCCAGTGTAGGGTTTCCAAGAAACTCTGCACAGTTTGGGTTTTCTAATATAGAAAAAAGAAAGACTCCCTGTAGAGGAAAAACACCCAGATAACACAGCAGCTTGTTTTACGTTTGCTGTGAGCACTGATCAAGATAGAAGAGCTGCAAAGACCACAAATGAAGAGATGTTATTCATAGTTTCATTTTCCAGAGATAAGGTGGGTTGGAGTATTTTTTTCCCTTTCTTTAAGATAAAGATGACATAAACTAATGTAGAAATAAGGGAAAACAGGGGCATTCTCATTCCTCTGTGAAAGGGTAAACCATAGCATAGTAATAGCAAGATTGCCTGTGACAGAAAGGCACCAAATCCTCATGAATTCAGGGAAAATTTCATATGCCAGCTTGAAGAAGGGCTCTCACCCCCTGAGAGCCACATGCTGTGCTCTGCCCTAGCAGAGGGACCATGGGGTGACCTCAGGACTGGAGGTAATGGAGCTCTCATTGCTTCCAGAAGTTTTAATTAATCTGAAACCATTTAAGCTTACTAAGAAAAACTAGTGGCACCCAGAAGAGGGGAGAGCACACATGAGAGAGACCTTCAGAGCTGCAATAGTACAGTCAAGCCAGGGTCAAGCCAGGCTTTCTATGTTGCAGTGACATTTAGCAAAAGCTCAGGCATCTAAAAGAAAAAAGCCCTGTCTGTTGTGCACATTGCAAGTGCTTCCCACAACCAACCATGTCCAGAAGAAGGCAGGAATTGACTGCAAAAGTCACCAGCTCTCTTGTATTTTAAGGTTTTTCCTCTCACTTCAGTCTTCTCCTGTGTCCTGACTGCTTTCACACCAGGAAAGAGAAACACTGAGCTCTCTCACACCACAGTTCCACTCACCCTTCCTTGCTGGTCCCACTGGGAGATGACCCTGGGTGCTGGATTTCCCCCTCAGCACGGCCTGTAGAGGTGTGTTGGACATGCAGGACAGACAGACAGCACAAGGCATTCACTCCATGGCTGTGTTAGAGCTCTTCACCTGCTTCACAGCTCACTTATGCTGCTGGAAGCACTGAAAATCCACCTTCAGGCTAGAAACTCAGCCATTTGATAATGAAGTCTGCAGGGATATCTGCTCACACGGAGCTGGGTGAGTAACAACAGGCTGGCCCTTTTCCATGAGAATTGGCAGGGCTGTCTCTGCTGTGTGTGAGGCAGGCTGCAGAAGTGCTAGAATGTTTTGGAGCACGTCAGAAGAGCTCTGGTGGTCCTGGGGGCCATTCAGGGGCTGCTTTGGGTGCAGCAGGGCAGTCTCAGTTTGTTCTTCCTCATTTGCAAGGTGCTGGTTTCTCCAGATGTTGCTGCTGGCAACCCAAGGTTATCCACTGCTTTCTCCATCACTCAAGAGAACCTTCATGTTCTTTTCAGAGGTTGGGTGTCCTCTTGGCCTTTCATCCACACTTGTGATCCAACATTTTAGACCTTACAGTGAAACTCCTTGTGGGACCTCTATAAAAAGATACTCTCCTTCTGCATGTCTGGCTCCTTACACTTGTTCCACTATATTCTGGAGCTGTCACAGGATCTATAATTAAGGAAAATTGCCTTGAAAATCAGTGTGACTACTTAAATTTCCCCTCACTTCATGGCTTCATTCCCTTGGGAGCCTGTCTCTGGCAGGATGCTCTGTATCCTGCTTATCTTAGTTGGGAGTGAGCAGTCTATGCATCACTAAAGGAGCAAATATAGGAACATGTCTTTAGAGAGAAGAAGCTGTTGTGCAGCTGATGTTCATTTTAGCACTTGAACTTCTCTCTTGTCTCCTTGGATCTCACCATTTTTTCTAACTTTACAGTTTACCTTTTTTCTTCTCAGGTACAAGACAGGCATTGGCCTTGGCTGACATGAATGTCATGTCTAGGAGTGGAATCTCTACTGTAACAACCTCTGTGACTAAACAAGAACTTCAGATCAACCAAGGAGATGTGTTTTAATGCCTGCAGAGACATCACCAACTCCTCTCTCTCAGAGTACAACAGAAAAAGAGAAGCTGAGGTGGGGCACTTGTGACCTTGCCTTCCCCTCTGGTGTGAACACCCCTCAGGGACTCTGGAAGGATGAGAAAAATCTCAGCCTGGCTCAGAGCCAGCCTGAAATCATTGAGGTTGGGAAAGACATTCACAGGCAAGGCTTCAGTAAGTGCAGAATACTGGGCAGTCCCAGACTTCTCCCATCCCATATCCCACTGGCATCACAAAGCTTCTCCCAGCCCCAAAGACCTTCCTCCAAGTCAGGGATGTTTTGGAGAAAAACAGCTTTTCACTGGGAAATTGGTTTCTTTCTGATCAGGTGTTTTTGTTGTGTTTTTTTTTTCAAACAGGGAAATAAGCTGCTGTTACTTTTTTTCCTTCCATCACTAAATATTATATAAACTATTAAAAAACAGCTACACAGCCAGCATCTTATGAAGTAAATACAGGCTGTTGTAAGAGCTGGAATGCCCCAGAGACACAAAAGTTGGGCAATTACAGATTTATTGGAGGGATGACAGGTCTTAGTATACTTTCATAACCCAGGCAACAAAAACAGAAGTAGGTATCCCTGATACTTCTGGTCTTCCCCCTCATTTTTTTTTTTTTACAATTTCAGGATTTACTGCATTTATCTTAGAAATGAGTGGCTCTGTAAGCCACAAGGTATCAGGGCAGATGGATTTTACCCCTCCAGCATGTGTGTGGAATGTGGAGAGCAGGTCCAGAGGAAAGAGGAGCTGCTCCATATCCTGACATGGGGGATTCTTCCTTTGTGTAGTTCAGGGATAAAATCACCAATATATGCAGTGAGTGCCCCATTGAATGAGCTGCATGTCTGTCTGTCTGTCTGTCTGTCTGTCTGTCTGTCTGTCTGCCAGGCAAGGCTCTGCTTTAAATTCACATCACCAGGTCCCTGAAAAACTCCTTAGAGATCCTGATTTCTCTCCATGGGTAATGATATGAACCCTAAGGTGTCCTTGGTCACCAACAGTGGCCAGGGCTGCCATCACCCAGGAAACCCTCATGCAGCCTGGTGTTGCTTTGCCTCACTGGTGGTTTTCTGTGCACATTAAGGAGGTGATGCACTGATTAACCAGCATGTCCAGGGCTGGTGTCCTGTGCTGCTGGACCAGGGCAACCATCGGCAGGGGACAGTCAGCCCAAAATCACCCCGGGGCTGTCTGGTTTGGGGCTGCCCATGGGGAAGGGGGTGTTTGCTGGTCTGGCAGCAAACCCAGGCTTGGGGTTGAGTGGAGCAAGAGGGAGGTGACCTGGCAGCTCCAGTGACAGGGATGAGGATGCCATCAAGTGGCCAAAGCTTTTTATTCACTTCCCCCTTGCTCTTCATGTTTTATATTATATTTATATCATATATATTTCTATTTTATACAGCTTCTTTCTGCCCTCTGCTGCCTTTCCACACCAGCTTGCCCACAGCTCTCCCTGACAGCTCCTTCTGGCAGGTGTGTGTTACACAAGAGTTTTGTCCAAGTAAACCCTGGGCAGCCATCTCAGAACTGCTTTAACTGCATGAATAATATCAGGAAAAATCACCTTGCAGCTCCAACGTGGGTGTCAGGGCTTTATGCCCAGGGAGCACTGAACAGACTGAACCTGGGCACCGTGAGAGGAGGATTGTGCAGGTTCAAAGCTTCTTGTGCACCTGCTCAGTTTAATTAATTCATGGCCCATCTTACATAATGCAGGCAGAGAGACCACACTCTTTATTTGCATTGAAAAAACAAACCTCCTCAAATATTATTCCCGGAGACATGTGACATTATCCACCTAAAAAAGGTGTTTTACATACATGCATCAAAATAGGCAACATGGAAAAGATGAGTCCTTAAATGCAGCCAGCAACAAATGCTTGTGTGAAGGCTCATCAATTTTATCCATATTGTTTATCAAAAAGAGTTCCCTGTGTTCTCACCAAGGTCCAAGGCACCGTGAGCCTCCTTGCCTGCAAGTCCTGAGATGGAGCAACAGCAGCTGTTCCTTCCACTTTTCAAGGCCAGTTGTGGGGACACACACACACTTCTGGTTTTAATTGGTGATGAGAAGCCCAAAGTAGGTCACTCCATTTCCAAGCACTGCTCCAGACCCAAAGTTTTAGGCATTTTCTGCTGAGATCTTCAAGTCTGGTCACCAATTCCTCCATTCATCCAGGGAAGGGGATGTAGAAGTTTCTCTTTCCTTCTTTTATGGAGGAAGGCTGGATGGCTGTTCCACATTCTCTTCAGAAAACCTTTTCTGAAGGCATCTCCTAAAGCTTTTCCCCCAGAGTTCTTCTCCAGAGGAAGAGTTGTTGCTCCAGAACACTTCCCAGAGGACACTGTTGTCCCAGATTGTTCCCCTCTGCCAGTTACCCCTCTTGCCAGTGCCACCAGCATCCTCTTGTCCCAGCAAAGGTTCTTCCTGGGTTTTGGCATCAAAAACTCCATGCTTAGAAAAATAACTCATGGAGATATTCAACAGCATCAACACAAAAAAAAAAAAAAAAGATTTTGCAATAATTGAAAGGCTGAGGTAGAACAAAGAGAGACTTTGCAGCAAAGAGCTGGAGGTCTGAGCTGCTCAGTGTATTAAAGGTTCTTCCTTTGGTGATGGTCTGTTCAAGGCTGTGAAGTGATGTCTGCAGGATTTGCAGCTGGACCATCATGTCAGGGAGCTCAGAAGGTGGAATGAGATACCTCCAGCAGGTCCCCGAAGGGCTGCACCAGGCAAGCTCTGTAAATTAACAGGCAGCCTTCTATATGTAATGCAGACTTGTTTTATTGTTTTCTGAGTTAAAAAGCACCTTAGCCTTTGAATTGAACATCCTCCTGTTGCCCAGTTTAATTTATAAACTTGGAGAACAAACTGTGATGGGAAAACATGAGAGTTTGTGCAGGAGGAGTCATCCATTTCTTTGAACCTGAAAGCAAGGTAGGATTTGGTAGGAATCCAGACCTTCCTGCAGGCAGAGCACCTGTGTACCCACCACATCTTCTTCTTTCCTTGTCCTCACAAAAGGTGAGCATTATATTCAGTGTTGTACAAAAGGCACTCCCTTGGTGATGTCAGCTGGGCTGGGCTTGGGTACATCCCTTGGCAAAGGGAAATAAGTTGTTTTTTCCTGGCTCAGTAGAAAAAAATGTCTCTGGTGAAAAAAGCCCATCACCACCACAGGAGTTATTAAGGTGTTCTGGGTCACCAGAGTGAAAGATTTGATAAGAAAATGGTCTTTGGGTTTGACTGAGCTGGTGCTGTTTTTGGAGTCCTCCATGAGGTAATTCTGCAGCAGATGCTGGAGGTGGAGACCACATCTCTTCAGTCAGAGCAGCTGAGCCCTCACCAACACAGCAATGCTGATTTGGCTCAGGGGAGCAGGAGACTGTCTGGTCCTCTTGGCAATGCTTTTGGGATAAGAAAAAAGGAGATTGATGAAGTCCTGCAGAAACAGCAAAGATTGCCAAGAATAACCTTGAGTATCTAACTGCTAAAAACGTTTCTTTGGTCAGGTATTTTTAGTGCTGCTCCTTTATGCAACCCTAGGTTTATGAGGGAAAGAGTGAAGCAGTTGGTTAATAGTCAGGACACTCTGAAAGGGCCTAATTTCAGGTCTTTGTGGCTGGAACAAGGGAGGAAATGATGCTGTGCAGGGACTTGGGTGAGAATGATATTTCAAAATTTCAGATTTTCATTTCTAATTGATATTAATCAAAACAATCACAACAATCAGAACAGGCTGCAGTGAAGCTCCAGGAGAACTGGACTGAAACTAAAATCCCTCAGCTCATCTGAACCCCACAGAGCCAAATTTGAAAAGTGTTTGGCTATTCAGGTGTTACCTGACTTACAGAGGATCTGTACAATTGCAACTGTGTTTGATTCAAAGATTAATTCTGTCATTTTTAATAAAACTGGAGGCTCTTTATGCTCTGACCTGGAAGTTAGGGATTGCTCTCAGTTTAGTCTCTTTTCATTGCTTTGAGGGAAAGTTCATAGCCAAGAAACGTGGCTGCACTCGTTGGGAATCCTCGCACTGTATTGATCAGGAGGCCCCTAAAAAACACCTGTTGGGGATGGAGAAAGGTTAGAGCATAGGAATACACTGGATGAAAACACTGGGTGAGGTCATGGTGGGGTTCTGAAGAACCAAATCTTGGTTTTCTGGGGAGATACAGTGCTGGCCTTGGCTGAAGTCTGCACTGCAGGATGAAAATGCACTGGCAAAGGTCACTGGTTTGGGATCCCTGTGCTCTGTGCTCCCTGTGGACCCCCATCTGTACATACCAGCAAGGGCTGCAAGAGGTAAAAGGTAAAAAAATGCTCTCATGCCACTGGTGTAGAACAGAAAGCAAGTCCAAAGTGTCTTCCAGTGTTGTCCTGCCTTGCTGCAGTCACAGAATGAATCATTGAATGGTTTGGGTTGGAAGGGACCTGCCTTAAAACTTACCTTGTTCCAACCCCCTTGGAAGGGACCTTGAAGCTCATTTTGTTCCAACCACCTTGGAAGGGACCTTAAAGCTCATTTTGTCCCAGTCCCCTTGGAAGAAACCTTGAAGTTCATCTTGTTCTCACCCCCTGCCATGGGCAGGGACACCTTGCACTAGACCATGTTGCTCCAGGGCTTATCCAGCCTGGCTGGATTCCTTCCCTCTGCATCCTGTGGGGATCACACACACCCAGGGGTTCAAGAAATCTGGGTTTTTTTTGGTGCAGGAAATGCTGTGACCCCCAGGGCTGGGTCTGTGGGCACAGAATGTGTTTGACAAGCAGAGAGGGAGCAGTGTGGGCACTGTGCCATGGCACTATTTTCCAGGTTTCATCTTTGAGCATAGAAAGAATTACTCAATCAGCAGAAAACTGGACTTACTCTGTACCTTGCTAAGAACTAGCTCTCACCACTGCCTTTGGGAAAAATGCTTCATAGAAGCTGATGTTTTCAGATGATCCAGTGCTTTCTTTCATTAAGACAATAAATACCAGCAGCCAGATTTCCTCATTCTGCTCAATAGATGTCTTTTTGAAAGATACTGCCATGTAAAGACCCAGTGGTTGATTTGTATGAGACAGACTCAAAATATATTCACATAGTTTAGGATGGAGCTTGTGATGTGAAATTGCAATAGTGGGATATTTTTGATATTATTTGATTTATTGGGAGGTATTATTTTGTTAGGAAGGAGACTTTCCTGGGAGGAAATTCAATTTTTCTGCATTATCCATAAAGTAACACGGGAGAAGCAAGTTAAATAAAAAATGAAGACTTAGGATAAAAAGCCTGGAGGCACAAATTTTTTTGTCCTCAGCCTGAACACACCTGGCTATGGAGAAAGACAAGTGTTCTATTTACACTTCTTTGTGTCCATCAGCCCCTTATTTCCAGCACTGCCAATGCTGTTTTGGCTGTTTTTCCAGCCCTGTTTTGGCTGTTTGTCAGTTGTGTGTCTCCCAACATCTAAGGAGACTTTCCTTACGAGAGAGCAGGACCCAAACTTGCCACCAGTTATTGCTCAATTCTATTGCTGGCTTTGATGGTGGTGCCAGGTGTGGTGGCAGAAAAACTGCAAGAGATCAGACCTCCAAAAAAAACCCCTCAGCTCCTGAATTAGTTGTTAATACTCAAGCAGGACAGAGGGTGATGATGAGGATGGAGATAGAAGGGAAAACACAAGAAAAGTCCCTTTTCAGCCAGCCTGTGTTTTGCTGTGGAAGTGGAATGCACAAGGCAGGCAGTGAAGAGCCTGGGTGGCCTGTCCCTCCTCTGGCCAAGCACAGTCCTCAGCATCTCTCCAGGGGCTTGTATTTCACATTAATGTGGCTTTCTGCACTCACTGGTAAGAACTGAAGCCCACCACAGGCTCCTGTGACAGCTGGCACAACAGAGTGGCATGTTGGCAAGCACTGAAGTCACACTGCCTTGTGATTTTACAGGTTAATTCTCTCTTTGTAGCTCGTTATGTTTCTCTCAGAATGTGAAAATTAGCACTTTGCAGCTAAGAGCCCACATGATGTTCTGAGGATAAATACAGATTTATTTCAATAGCAGAAGTTGTTTCTCATAGCCTTGCCTTGAGTTTGCAGCAATAAAGCTGCAAACCCTTGTTCTCTGCTTCATTTAACTGAAGCAACGTTTGCAGATACAACAAATATCTTTTATTGCACTAACAAAGTCAGAAAAAAAGAGATAAGTTTTTTGGCACACAGCCCTTCTGGTTTGAAACCAAAGCAATTCTGATTTAAGAACTTTCTCAATCAGCTTTATCTTGGTGCAAAAGGAGGGTGAGCAATGCAAAACACAGCCTTGGTCCCACCAAAGCACTGTCCAAGGTGACCAGACACACCCCAGGCTGCCAGGACAGTCGCACTGGAATGGGTTCATTGATACTGGAGTCAATGGGAAACATCTGACCTCTGCATTTTGCAGCAGCAATCCCAGAGATAAGATTATCTGCCTCTGATTCATGATAAGTCAAATCAAGTGCCCTGACATGAAGTGTTATTTGGAGTTCATGACACCAGCAGTGTGTAACCCCCAGTCATTCCCTGTGTAAGGTGCATTATAACTCTCACTATTTTGAGTTAGAAAGACTCAATTACCTCCTGCCATTATAACAATTTAGCAGTAACTGGCTTTAGCTGTCTCTCAACCCTGCAGGTAGGTTTGTAAGAGCCACTGTGCTTTCCATTTGACAATTCAATGCCTAATCCCCAGATTTGACTTCAAATATGACTTACTTTTAAGCCCTCGTTCTGGTAGCTCTGCAAGATGCAGTCCAGGGTCCCTTTGTACTGGTTTAAATAAACTCCATCTGCCTGAAGTCGACTTTTCACAACATCCATTGGAGTACATAATCCCCAGGAAATGGCTCCTAGAAAAATGCAGAAGCATTTGAATAATTCCTTCTCTGCATTTCCTTGGCTGCAGGGCAGAGAACTCAGAAATTCACCTCTCAGACAAGAGTTTATTTGGGAAGCACACTAGAAAAGCTGTCCAGAAGGGCCAGACACCTCTTTATTTGAGGAGAACTGGAGAAGGCATTTTGTTACCATTACCTGAACTAAGGACTGATTTACCTTTATGGTTCTGCAATTTAGAAACGACCAAGAAATGGGGAGTGGGTGTAGGGGAGACTTTCCGTGTGGTGGGAGACCTGTCTTACTGGCAGGTGTACACATGGAAAAAAGACAATCAGTAACAGTCAGCTGAGCTTCTGCTCCATGTGGGTTGGTGCACACCCTCCTGGTGGGCAGCCAATAGGCTGAAGTCCTGTTTTGGAGGAATCCTGGGTGCCACAGCACTGGCAATGTGAGAGGCACCCACAGAGAGGGAGGCACCAGGTATTTTCCTCCTCACTGCCACTGAGCCCAAATGAAGGGCTGATAACACAACTTCCAGAGAGTTTGTCAAGCCATAAAGTGCAGCTGTGGTGCCAGGAGACCTGGCCCAGGGGTCATTCAGTGCCATGTCCCCTCCTGGAGATTAGGAGGCCCTTGAGTCACCCTCCTCATCTTCCCTGAGAACCTTCCTGTCCTTCTTTTGCCAGTGCTGTGAGGAAGGTGCTCACCTGCTACACCCCCTGCCAGCCAGACAGAGGTGGGACTGGGAGAAATGGAGCCATCAGGAGTTATCCAGTCACAGAAAACAGCATAAGGGATGAAGTAGACGCAGTACCCGGGAACATCCCTCAGCAGCATCGCCACTGTGCCTCGGTACATCCCTGCTATCCCCTCTTTCTGCAGGATTGTCCTGAAGCAGTGAATTGGGCCTCTGTACACAGAAAATCCAGGAGCTGTGGGCTTTAGTTTAGCATTTGCTGCAACAACAACAACAAAAAAAAGAGACACACTTGTTAGAATTGCTATATTGCCATAGAACTCCTCTCCAAAGCCCACTGCCATCCTGCTGTCCAGTTTCCTCTTCCAGGATCAACATATAAAATGGGAAAAAAGATTTAGGAAAGTGTACTTAGGTCCATTTTCAAAAGATGTTTAGACATTTCAGGACAGATTTTTCTTAGATGTGTGGCATGCCTTCCAGTAGGTATGTGCCCAGCGAGATTTCCAAATGAGTTTTAAGGCTATGTGCCAAATTTTCCTGCAGCTCCTGGTTCTGAGCAAACCTTTGCACCATTGCTAAAAACCCTCCCTGTGAGCTGAGCAGGACGGGCTCCCTCCCGAGGCAAAAAGCGGCATTTTCAGCCCAACCGCGCCTCGCATCATCATCACCCTAAACCCCCGCAAAGAGCTGCCAAAGAAAGGAAGCCCCCCCCCCCGGCTTCCTACCTTTGCTGTAGGGCTGCGTTTGCATCTGGAGGCGGATCTTCACCAGTTCCACGGGGGTGCTGATGCTGACGGACACCAGCCCTGCCACGGCGCTGGCCACGGTGGTGTCGGCGAGCGCCGGGGCCACGGCCGCGTCCCCGTGGCGCTGCTGGCACAGGAACCGCTGCGTGTGGCTGAACACCCCGAACACCACCGAGCTGTAGATGCCCATGGTGGCCATGGGGAAGGACATGCCCTTGAAGAAGCCGGTGACCTGCCCCAGGGGAAGGGAGAAGGGGGTTAGGAGAGGAGGGAGCGGTGTAAAGCCCAGCTTGGATATAGAATCCTGGGGTGGTTTGGGTTGGGAAGGTCATCTGGTTGCAAGGTCCTGCTATAGACAGGGGTGAAATGCGAATCTGAGCAGCAGATGTCTCCTGGAGCCAGCTGTTTGCACAGGATGAGCTAAGGAGGTTAGTTCGTGCTGCTGGAGACTTGTAAAGATTGTGCACAACACAGGATATGGTGAGAGCACAGGGACCCACATGAACGTCCCTCTAATGGACAGCTCCTGTCCTGGCTTNCCTGGCCCAGCCACCCTGACCCAGCACAGCACTGCTGTCACTGGCAAGGGCCTGAGTTTTGTGGAATTTGGAGGGTGGTGTGGTCTCCTCCCTCTCAGGGAAGGCTGGGATATGTTGCTGAGGAGTGGAGAGGTGAGCTCCCCTGGGAAACTGGAGGGGCCCTGCTGATCCAAGGTGGATTTGAAGACATAGAGATACGAAATGGAGCCAAAATAATTCAGCAGCATCTCAGAAATTCTGAAAATACATTTTCATATCGTTTCCAACAAAGACATTTGGAAAGCAGTTTGGTTACATGCCTTCAACAGCTGTAAGAAGTGGAGTGTAAGTCACACCAAAGCCTGCAGGATTCAACATACCTTCCCCTTCTCATGTATGTGTGTTTGTATATTTATATACACACACATATATATTTAGATGATTATCTTTCATTCAAGCTGTTCACAAGTTTGCACTAAAAACATCCTAACAAAGGATGCATTTTTGGGGCTCAGAGGAGTGCAAGGAAATGGAAACACTGTTCATTTCACAGGACCTGGGGCTTCAGCAAGTGATCTTGGCTGAGGCCTGAGCTCATTTTTTATAGGAAAACACTCCCCTATGCTCTGTCTGGGATGATTTAGGGAATGGGGATGGCATTTCTGACCATATCCATCAGCACTGCCAGCAGCAATGCCAGGATGAAATCTGGAGGGACAGTGTCCAGTCTGTCTGGCTCAGCCCTGATTTACCACCAGGATGAAGCAGGAAATTATTTGTGAATTTAAAACCCAATGGAATGTGTGTCCTCCAGAGTTCATGACTGGGAAGTGCCCAGCCCTGAGTTCCCTCCTGGCTTCATGTGAACACTCAACCCAGACAGTCCCATTTTGTTTCCATGGGCTTGGGTTTTTTCCTTTTCCACAGTAACCAGGTATTTAGAGGTTCAAGTTAATATATTTTTGTGTAAATGAGGGTAGCTGGGTGTCCCCACAATCTGCTGCTTGCACACAAGCTCCTTGGCCTGGTCTGTTAACACCCAGTGCTGAAATCCCTGCTGGCATCTCTGATAAAGTCACCTGCTGCCAGGAGATATTCCTCCAAAATCTCCTGTTTGTTTTGTTTGGATTTGATAGGGCTCCTGGGTGACACCCAGAAAAAAAAAAGTGACACTGAAAAAAATTCTGGGGAAATGACTGCAATGGGGAGGCTGGAAAATGAGTAAAGGAAGGACCTGAGAGTTTTGCAAGGCTGTGAGAAAAAACAGCTGCTGGGGTTTGATGGAAGCTGCAGAGCTGGAAAGGAGAGGCTGAAGGAGGAACCTGCTTGATGGGAACCCAGCCTTCCATTTAGTCCTGCCTCCTCCCCCAGGTGGGAAAGGGCCCCTCCATCCCCTGGAGGCTGCAGATGCCACTGAGCAGCCCCTTGTCTGGCTCAGTGCTGTGTAAAACCTCCCCTTTCTGCTTCCCTGCCCCTGAATTTAGAAAGACAGCAAGTCTGGCATTCCCAAGGAAAAGCCTTGCCAAAAGCAACAGAGGGGGCCAGCCTGACAGTTGCCTTTATAAGCACTGAAGGATGGACTTGCTCCTTCTTGGCATCCAGAAACGTTTCCCAGGAGGATCCTTGTTGCCAAACTCCCCCAAACCCAGCAACAACACCCTGACCATCAGCCTGAGGTGGGGATGCCATGGCAACCCTGGGCATCTAATCCAACCTCCATGCACTGGGCAGGGACATCTCCAACCAGACCTGTCCAACCTACCCTTGACTCTTTCCAGGGATGAGGCATCCCCCCCTCACCTTTCTGGGCAACCTGTGCC
>VYZS01019784.1:41945-52922 GCA_013400695.1 Neodrepanis coruscans | reverse complement strand
TTTGTTTGAAATTTGTCTAATATATTATTTCATAAGCATTAACATAAAACTGTTATTGGAAATTACTAATTATTGTGATAACCACATGAGTCCTTAATTTAAAATTGTAATCCATTTCAAAATGTACATGCATACAATGAAAACACAAATCAAATATGTTTTCAGGTAACTGGATTTTATTACTTAAGCTTGAGGAAATAAATACATTTTCTAAAAAAAAATAGAAAACATATTTCTTGATATTGCAGTTGTTCTTTGCTATTCAGCAGCAAAACCAATAATTATTATCAGTTCTTTATGTTCTTGGGGTTGGCATTGGTATTTGTTTGCATGAAGAATGCAACCATGTAAAAATACAGTAACACTTTATAGGAAGAGAGGCTGCCAAAGTCTCTGGTGAGGCTTGCCAAAAATCCACTCAGTAGGGTGTCTCTGCTAGCTCTATCAGAGTGTATATAGGTCCTGCTTTTAAGGATTATCACCTGCTGCTGAATAGAACTATTCATTGAGGCTGAGGGAGTGTCTGAAATGGTCTCAAACCTTTCAAAATTGCAAAGTTGCCAATGCTCTTTTTCTCAGGAGCCCCCTGATTCTTAGTTAACTTGGTCTTAGTGCCGTGTTAACACTACCACAAGCCTTGGAACTGGAATCAGCTTATAGCCAGACATCTGAAAGTTCGGAATTTCTGTTCTGCTCGTGCTATCATCCTTCTTTTTCATTTTACATGAGACAAGGTTAATTGAGCCCAGAATAAAAATGGTATAGTGACCTTAGATATATGTCACTCAGCTGAGGGTAAGTTCCCATGAATCAATCCTTGCTCTGATGTGCAAGAATTCAGATTAGAAGAATGAAATGCTGATTTTGAGAGCATACACACCTTGAGGGAATAGACAACAAAGGGAAAGCTTTTGAAAACTGGTGATAAATTGCAATCCCTGTCTTTTGAACTCTAGGCTAGCAGTTAAACTATTGGTCTAGTAAGCAGATTTTCAAATCTTGACCAATTGATGCCTTCTCTGTACCGGGTGGTCTAAATCGCCAAGCTCTGTGACCACCTGAGACACAATTTGCAATTTGGTGAGGACAGCTGCTGATAAATGCTTTTGCTCTTGAAATTAAGGCTTTGTAACTAGAAAAGTCAAGTGACCATAGAAAGCGTTCACTGACTGTCCTTTGAGTAGGATAAAAATGATATGTCTCTATGTCAGAATAGATTCGTACTTCCTATGCTATTTGGTTATGAGGACAATAGTCCTGGAGTAAAGACTTGAAAAAATATCATTTTTACATCTTTCCCAATAAATGCAGCATAACAAGTAGAAGAGAGTCACTCATAAACTTTCTATGCTAATATCATGATTCCTTCTTAATGGAGGTTCCACCTCCGCGAGTGGGTGGAACTTGCCCTTTCCTGTGACTGCCATAAAATTTATGGCCAATCCTAGCTCAGGGCTGGTAACAGGCCTCCAGCTTTTGTGAAGAATAGTTCTGAGCATTAAGCAGATGTGAAAATCAGACATAACAACATTTTCAGACTTTCCTGGAGAAGTAGACTTACTATTCCATGATTAAGCCTGGAATGCGGGCATGTATCTTCAGCAGCTAGGGCTGATCAAATATGGCCACCCTTAGCAATAGAAATCTCTAAGCCACACAGGAAGACATTTTATAGATTTAGGTATTGTGAGGATTAACCAATGCCAAGAAGAGATGACCTAGATAATGATCTAGGCTGTAGTCAAAATCCTAATTTAGACTAACTTTACATGATCCTTAAAATCTCTTAGTTTCATTTTACGTCTAAATCTTATATTGAATCTGGCCCATAAAGTCTTTCTTGGATCTGGTTTGTGATGTTAGACATTTAAAAAGACATTTTTCCTTTGAGGTATGAACTTTTTTTCCCCCAAAATAAAATATTTCTGCATGGAAAACATTTGTGATGATTTATGTATTTTTTTAGTAATCTCCTAATTCATTAGGAGCTGTACCTCCATTCAGAGGATTACTATGTAAATATATGTGCATAAATATAGGAAAGTTAACTTTTAAAAGGGACAGATACTTGGATTTTAGAAGCATATTTATTTGTAGTGTAGTTTCCAGCTATGATAAATAAAGGTCTGAATTGCAGCAGAAAATGTAGAAATTGAGACCCTGATCTTGCACTGAATTTCAAGTGAGCAGGAGGTTTGCCAACACATTATTCAATGCAGGATCAGGGCCCTAAAATCTGAACTTACAAGGGCTGACTTTTTTTATTCTGCAGTGTTCAAATGGACTGCTTAAAAACCCTATAAATGCTTCATCTAGACAGCAGGGCACCATTTCAGAAGCTGATTTCCTATTACAGTACTGACAATAAAATAGGAAAATACCCCAAGGGAGAAAGAGCAGGGACTTATGACTTTCCTATTGAACTCAACGTGAAACTTATAATTTCCTGGCCCCACTTTACTCTTACACTGGCCATTACATTATGCTCCTACGTCTCTTTCAAGGAAATAGGAAATGAGGGGGCTTAATACAGTAGAAAATCATGAGAAACACAGAGAAGTACATAGAAAATCATGGCAGGAAGCTGAGTTCACATATACAAAAGAATATATATTTTTTGTTCATATTGTCTTACCTTTCCCCCAGAATTAATCAGCTAGAAGTAATACTCCTTTGATTTACATTTCCTGTGCTAGATTGTGAAAATGTACTTAACATACATAGAAGTGAGTGTGTCTGTTTAGGTGATCTTTTAAGATTATTTTTTTCCAGAGATACTTTTGAAGAATCATTGAAAAAATATTCAGGAATTAAAAATCAGATTCATATACAGACTCATGCATTCTTCTTTCCTGCATCACAGCCATGAAACCACCATACATCCCCCTCCTCCCTACACTGAATCTTCTCTGTGGAACTTCCAACAGTCTTTGGTAGCAGAGAGCACCTGTCTAGATAATGCGAAGGGATAAGGGAGTATGTTAAACAAGGGCAGAGGGAATTGGGGAGGGATGCAGGAGACACAGAGCTAATTGAAGCAAAGCATTTTATTAATCTAGAGTGCTGTCTCCAGACATGCCTAAAATCTAAATAATGATACTGAACTTCAAAGGCCCTATTCTCAATCCCTTGTACACTCACTACTCTTGTTTAAATCAATCAAACTTCTAAGTATATAAAATGAAGAATCATGTAAATAAACTGTTAAGAATCAATTAGCAATAAAATGCTGCTTACAAGAAAAAAAAAAAGACAAAACCCCAACCTCCATTTGCTTATTTCTTTCCTGTCTATTAATAGCATGAGTAGATTAAACATCAAGGTATGTGATTTTGACTCTCTGGAGAACCATCTAAAAGCCTGGATCTAAAAGTCTCCTCTGAGACTTTACTGTTTTCCAGATGATTTATTCAGCTGATCTATTCTGCTGCCATTGGACAGTGTTTACAAAGCACATCAAGGATTGTGTAAAACCTGCCTTCAAAGTTGTGCAGCTTCTCAGGTGGGCTCAGGGATTTAGCTTATGTGTTTTAAAACTCTTCTGTTTTTTCAGTGTCTTTGCATATTGAATTATGTTAATTTCACTAAGTAAACATTAATTACTTGATGGTGTCATAGTGCTTTGAAGCGGTAAGGTATTCTGAAAGTGATCGTTATTAATTATAATATCTACTATTGTTATTTTGACTTATTTTTTAAAAGGCAAGGAACCACTTATCATCTTTCTTAAAAGAGTCCACTTACATAGAGGCACAGGACCTGGTTCTTCATGTGCCTCTTCATGGTGTGTGCAAAAGGATATAATTTACCTAGACAGGGAACACAGTGAGAAATACTGTTGTACCAGAAGCCCAGTTATTATTACTTTCAGAACCCCAAATCCAGAGCATTTCTCATCTTTGCCTTTCTATAGCAATATCATCAAAATGGACAATCTAATACTGAGCTCTCTCTGATCAGTGGAAAAAAGTTTCTTGTCTACTTCCACATATAATTTCATGTATTAGGTAGGATATAATCGCTGAATATACTATCGGTCGCCATACTGAGCATGATGTCATATGCTCTGGAATATTCCTTTGGTGAGTTTGGGCCATGTCTCCTGACTGTGCCTCCTCCCAGCCTCCCATGCACTCCCAACTTCCTTGCTGCTACGGAAAGCACAAAAAGCCTTGTCTCTGTGTAAGCCCTGCTCAGCGATAACAAAAGCATCTCTACATTATCAACCCTGTGTTCAGCATGAATCCAAAACACAACCTGATACTAGGCACTGTGAAGAAAATTAACTCTACTCCAGCCAAAACCAGGACAGTGTCTTTCTCATTTGCATTTAATTATTAAAATTCATGACAATTTTAGGGTTGATTCGAATTTTAAAATTCCTGTGACAGATTGTTTTGTAAATCCTTTCTGTTATTAAAGAAGCTTAGTTAGCCTTCTGAGATTGGCTTAATGCGTTACTAATAAGTGGGTGGTTGATATTTTTTAATAAGAATAGTATTTCATGGAGAAATGAGAGTTCATCCAAATCAATAGAATTTATGAGAAAATGTCTATTTTAATTAGATTGATTAGATTTTGTAATCACAACATACAGCATGATGTATTAGGATTTATTTACTTTGTTTATAATGAAACCAAATTAAACCACAATTGTTTTCTATATGAATTAATACCTTCAGTGTCCCTGGTGGGCTGCTGGCAGTGAGGCTTGCATGGGCCTCTGTGAGGAGTGTCCAGGGCTGCCCATGCCAGACACAGCTGGTTCCAGCAGGGTCAGTCCTATCCACCGCAGGGTACAGATGGGCCTTGCAGCCAAGAGGGTGGGTGGCACCCTGGGGAAGACATGAGTAAAAAAGTTTTGCACAGCAGTGCAGTGTGCACAGTGTAAAAGAGAAGTGAGAATCTGTGAGAAAAACAGTCCTGCAGACACCAAAGTCAATGAAGGAGGAAAAGAAGCTATTCTAGGCAGCAGAGCAGAGATTCCCCTGCAGCCCCTGGTGAAGACCATGGTAAGGCAGGCTGTCTCCCTGCAGCCCATGGAGGTCCGCAGTGAAGCAGATATCCATACTACAGCTAAATCCACACTAGCAGATGTATGTGCCCTGGAGGAAGCTGCAGCTGGTGGAGAGCCACACTGGAGCAGGGGAAAAGCAGGAGGAGGAAGGAGTGACAGGAGATGTTATGAATAAATTTCACCCCTCCATTCCCCAACCTTGTGCACTGTTCAGCATGGGGAGGAAGTTGAGTAGTCAGGAACAAAGCAGGAAAGTAGACCCTGTTTAAAAACAGGAGTGGAGGGAAAGGGGATTGGGTTTTGGTTGTTGATTTGTTTTTTTTTTTTATCTTATTCTATTTTTAATCATCAATAAATTAAAATACTCTTCCTCAAGCAAAGTCTATATTGACTCTGATGGTTATTGGTGAGTGATCTTGTCTTCATCTCAACCCATGAGATTTTCTATCTTATTATCTCCCTCGTCCTTCTGAGGAGAGAAAGTGGGAAAGTCAATGTTTTGGCACCTGGCAGCTAGTCAAGGTGAACCCACCCCTCAAGAGAGCTCAATATTTTTCTTTAAAAAAATTTGCAGATTTTTACTGATTTCATTCTATGATCCTATGAAATCTTTTTCTTTAGATGTCATTGAAGATAAAATCTAAATAATTTTTTTTTTTCTGAATGTCTCTTCTCCACATTTTATTCAATTACCCATGGGCCCTGCACTTGGAGGGAGGGCTTCACTCTGGTTTCAGAGCTCCATGGCCTTCTTCAAGTTAGAGGGCAGAGAATCACATCTCCAGTCTTCTAATTTCAGTGGTCTTTCCATATGCCTTTTCAAAGGCTTAAAATTAAAAATAAAAAAGACATTTTTCCATTGCTCTCTGTGCTCAGTGATAAGAGCAGCTTTTATTTCACCAAACTGACTCCTTTAGTGTAAAGCGCACTGGAAAGATATTGGAAAGTGCCTCTTTACCAAATACTCTTCGCTGCAAACTTTTTCTCAAGGGAGATGAGAGAGTAAAGAAGCTGCTAATGCTAAGTTTCTGAAATATTTCGTAAGGCAAAACAACTAAGAATAGTACAGCAATATTTGTTAGCTAAAAAGGTAACGAGGAACAGAGAGACTAGAACAACCCCCATATCCCTCCTCAACTGAATATGTTGTTTTACTAGCACACTTGACATTTATAAGGTTGATGTTTTTTGGGTACTACCAGACCAAAAATTTTTAAGTAGTAATTAATATAATCTGCATGTGTAAACAATCCCATGAAGCTAATGAGTGCATGTCAATGGATGAACACATAGTTAGGTCTGTGCTGCAGCTGAACCTAATTTAATAAAAAAGACATCTGTTCTTCATCTAAAGGTAATTTCAGCACCACTGATGGACACTTATTTTTATCAGATGGTAGAAAAACAGGGTGGATGAAGCAAATAAATGGTTGGTACAGTTTAAACTACAAGGAAGATAGAAGGAGTGCTAGAAGGGGTGGAGTTAATGTCGTGTACAGAACTAATCAGTGCATCCAAAACCTTTTGGCAACACTGATGTTAGTCCCTGGCTGTATGAAGATTATAGTACAGAGAGAAGCTCCTATGAGGATAAACTGGAGAAGACTGTATGCTGGCAAGGAACCTTCATCAGTGATAGATTGCCTGGGTTACGTGAAATGCATAAGCAGAAACTGCTGCACTGTAAACCTGTAGTTAGGTTCAGTAGTGGGATTTTTTTGAAAAGGCATTTGGAGTTTGTCTCATGCAATAGGTCATCACAATTGAAAGGTTTCTGATGTCTCTTGCTGGGGGATGAAGGAGTGAGAGACTTTCACCAAGCTGGAAAAGTCTTGTGAGATTTTTCAGGATCAGTAAGAATTTGAAATATAGTCAGTGCTGTTATTAAGCTGAAAGATTTGCTGCAGGAAGAAAATCAACATGTCACACTGTTCCGTTCCATTGAAATGTCTCCAGTTTTGCTCATGTTTGCTTAATGTGTACTAGCACAGTAGATGTGTTGTAGAGTAACCATTACTTCAATTTTAAGAAGTAATAGAATGTCACTAATAGAGTTCTTAATTATATTTTTATGTTAGTATTTAGACATATAAAGAAGCAGTACTTTTGCCATTACTTTTTGGACATCAGACTAAATTACAATTAAAAAAAGAACTAATTAAAGCTGTTAGTCTGTTAATTTTACTGTACATTTTTCTACTAGTTTTCCTCATTTAGTTCGGGCCCAGAATTTTTCTTTT
Organism: Neodrepanis coruscans; assembly: GCA_013400695.1. Lineage (NCBI taxonomy): Eukaryota > Metazoa > Chordata > Aves > Passeriformes > Philepittidae > Neodrepanis > Neodrepanis coruscans. The sequence continues at coordinate 45,665 of VYZS01019784.1, read as the reverse complement.
ACAGGTTACCAGCCTAAAACAAACATCTGCTTGGGTAGAGTGAGAAGTTAAATAGCAAAAAGGGGGAAGGAATTTAAATGAACTATGATATTAGACACTGATTGCCTTAGTCCATATTCACAGTTCTTTAAATCTATGAAAATCTGCTTCACAGGTTCTTTGAGTAGTTGGAGATGTGTATATTCTGGCTGTCCAGCACTGAGCATATGGACACTGAGGTCAGGGCTTAACTTACTTGTGATTGTGGTTCTGATCCAGATGTAAGAAGTTTTTCATGCAAAATCCTTTTAGATGCTCAGTCAAGAGGAAAGAAAATTACAGTATACCCAAGTACTAGCCTGGGTAAATTGACACATTATACAGGTATTCTCCAATTAGTGCTGAATATTAGATGCAGACACTGTCTAGAATTGTCTGGGACTTCTCACCCCACAGCAGAACATCCTAGATACTTAATACAGAAATATATTCTGGTCCCAAATACCTTTAACTATGCATTTTTTGGAAAAAGGAAGAATAGATATTTTCAGAATTTTTACTGAAGAATCCTATTAGAGATTTTTTTTTCTATTTTCCTCTGTTTCATCTTCTGGACTGATGAGATATTTAATATTCAGTTTTCGTTGCATGTCTTTTTTGAATTACTTAAGAATTGCACCAAGTTCCTGGGATGAAGAGTGATATAAAGAACACTTATTTGTTCATTACCCTAACCTGGGCCCTGAGACAGAGGAACTTTATGTTTTTCTATAGTATGTTGAGACAATGTCTAACCAAAGGAGAACTTCAAACTGTGGAATTTCTATGAGCCATTTCAATGGTTTACTCAGTCAGCTGTTTGAGCAAAGAGTTTGCCCAGATTTGTTAGACTTCTTTGCTATAGAATCTATATACAGCTACAGATAGAGTAACAGGCCCCTTCATCATTTCATAGCCAAGCAGTTCTTCTTAGAAAGATAGAATTCTAAGAGTTTGATCTTTTCAAAGGCAAATTGGCAGCAATCCCCTAAGTTTAAATTATTGGTGTTTCTTTAACTAGAGGTAATGGCAAGATCAATCATGATAGTTGATAATTTATGTGCAATAAGTTCTGTCAGAGTGCAATGTTTATGTGTAGAAACTACCCACATGCCATAAAGTACTTTTTAAAAAGCAGTGCTTTTACTATTTTTTCTGATACAAAATAAAAAAACCACCATTAATTTATTAATAATTCATCCTGCTTAAATGCCTTATTTATTAGTAGAGCTGCCATGAAAAAGAATTCTAGATGATAAAAACATTTGTTCTGATTTATAAGGAATTCTTAATTTAGGAGAGCTTTTAATTCTAAAAAATGTTGAATAATAAAGATGTCTGTGATAAGATGCCTTCTTCGTTAAGTTTTCTTACATTAGTGATAAATATTTGACTTTATTCTTGTACATTTCTTTTTCCTTTACAAGTCCCAGAAGTTATTGAAGATATCTGGTGTTGGAAAATATCAGTAGTTGCTTTTGCTTTCCTTTGTCCATGCGCATCAACTCCCTGCATAGGAACTTTTCCCCTAGAAAATCAACTGGGAAAACTTTGATTCCATGTAACTGTTTGTCATATATTGTTGTTAAGTGTTGAACTATTTAAGCTATTTATTTTTATCAATAATTAGGAGTATTTTTATTTAATGAAGTCCCTCCCACATCCATCATGATATTGTTTGAATTAATGTATTCATCTTTCATTCTATTTAGTAATGCCTCTTCATATTTACTGGTTTGTTTTCTGCTTTTACTCTTTCTTTTCCTTACTCTTCCTACTCATCAGAAAAGACAATACTACATTTTCAGTAATAGCAGTGTTTATGTCAGCATTTAAGTGTTACTACTTGTTGTGTTTGCCATAGTTGCTGTTGGAAGAAAATCTTTATTAAACTTCTCATTCCAGACTCACTGAACTTTCTGATACATTGAGGAGTGTAATTTTCTCTGAGTAATTGTTGTTAAATGACCATATGTCATGGTTTAAATGCCCAGGCAGTACCTGTGACATGTAACTGTGTTGAATCCTTTTCATTTTTGTCTTTGTGTTTGTTTTTTTTTTTTCCTTTCTCCAAGTGAGTTTTGGGTGGCCCTGGCCCCACCCCCTGCCTGCCCCAGCATGGGCAGGGGAGCCGACTCCCGCATCATGACTGTGGCAGAGAGGTGGGGGCCAGCAGCACAGTGGCAGATGTGGTGCCGGCACGCACGCCCACTCCCATCCACTTGGACTGCAGGGCGGTTCCTGGGTGTGTTTCCCAATAGCGGCAGTATCCAAATGGGCTCTGTCCACCATCAAACCCCAGCTGCATGTCCTGGCATGGACGCTGCCGTCTTTGATGATATAAATTAGTGGGAGACAGATAGGATTGACATCTCGGAGTCGCTTCTTATTGGGAGAGTGGGGTTGGCTCAGGGTGGGACTTCAGAGTCTTTTAAAGGTTCTGCGGATACGGGGCTCGCTTTTTTTTGCTCCTGGGAGAGTCCCAAGAGAGGTGATCTCGTGATGCCAGAGGCGGTCCAGCTGCACAACTGGACCCCTGTACAACTCAAGCCTTCTCATCCCGACCGAGGGTCATCTCCTGCCACTTCTGTGCATCCCAGTATCCCTGAATTCCCTCGCACCTCGGCTGTCCGCCCTTGCAGTTTTGCATGGCGTAAGGCTCTGGCAGGACCCCGATTTAAGTCAGCCCTGGTGGCAGGGGGAATCCTGCCCTCTGCTCTGCAGCTGAATTCTTTTTCGGTGTCACAGTTTTCAATAATTATTTTATTTTGGAGTGTTCTTTTTGGTGGCTGGGTCCAGGATATTTTGGGGTTTCTTGGGGTCATGTCTTGGGGGTGTGGTCTCAGGTGTGGGGGAGGCATGGCTGGTACCATTTATATATATATGTATATATATATGATCTCTTTATTTATATTTCTATTTTTAATAAATCTTGTTGCATTTCCTCTAATAAGCTCTCATCCAAGTGGTGGTTAAATAATCCTTTCACCGTCTCAAACCAAGACACCATATCTGGATCTATGACATGCATGTATCTAGTTCTCAATATTATCTATATTGCAATCAAGCTTTTATTGCAAGTGTAGAAACAATTAACTTCTGAAAAGTTTGGCACTGCTGGTAAATCATAATATAATCTAGATGTTCTTGTGTGAATTTTCCCATGAAACAGGTTCAAACTGACATTGACTGTATAATGAGATATCTATCTACTGTTGTAATTTTCCATTTCTTAGTAATAAGGTGTTGTATGACATTTTTTTTTCTGTAGCCAAAATTCATATATGGCGACTTGATTTCCATTACCACACAAAGATGAAATATGTGCTTTCAGTTATAATCCCTGTAAATAATCTACTGCCTGAGTTTCTTGTAGTAGAAAACTAGTCATCTGAACTCTACAGGGGAAAGAAAACAGTAAACAGGAGTGAGTCTTTTACTTTACATCTATATTAAGCAGAAACCTGCAACTGAGCCACTTATGTAAGCTTCTTTTATTATTAATGGAGAGAAACAGACACTGAGCCTGTGATTCATGGAATCCTAAAGTAGATGTCTATAGTTGGTCTCACAATTCCGTCCCTTATTGCCTATTCCATCCCTTACTGCATATTATTGCCTAAAGTGTCTAGAAAATATACAGAGGTCTTATAGACTTATAACATTAGGTGAGATGTCTCCTAAACACTTAAATGCTGTGGT
>VYZS01019784.1:8206-25943 GCA_013400695.1 Neodrepanis coruscans | reverse complement strand
CTTCCCTGAAGTTGTTCTAACCTGGGACTTGTCCAGAGGCTTTAACAGGAACACTGAGCCAGTGCAGTGTGGTAATGCCACTGCTGATCTTGCAAAGGGACTCATGGATGTCTTTTTCCCTGCCATCTCCTCTTATTGTCCTCCCCAAGTCCTCTTATTGCCCTTCCCAAGTCCTCTTATTGGGGCTATGACTACTGAAATGGAGTAAACCAGCAAAGCTATCACCTTTGTTGGGTTCCATGCTATGTGCACATGGTACTGCATCTGGGAGTTTTGATCTCTCTGAGGCTGGAGAATCCTTTCCTTGCACTGTCCATAATAAATAATTACTTATTTTTGAAATGGACCTTATAGAGGTTGACTTATACTGTGTGGAGTACTGTGAAAACTATTTTTTCCCCTTGTCTAATTCTAGATGTTTCATCTGTCATTCAGAAGCAGGTCACCCACATGTAAATGTAACTGCCGTTTGCAATATCTTGCTTTATTACCAAGGGCAGAGAGACTTAGGACAATCTGCGTTGTAAAGGCTGATTGCACAAGCTTAAGCTGCCTGAGGGCCGCTGCAACTTAAAAATTTTTCTAAAACTTGGGGAAAGACTGCATACTAAAATTGATTTATTCTACTTATTTTTCTCTTAACATCTGAACAGTCACCAAACTCTCTGTCCATTATGTCTGGTAACTGTTAAAAGTATTTTACCATATTCACCAAAATATTTTTCTGAAATAATTCATGCATACATCACTGTGGATCAAATACTTGGCCAAAGATTAAAAAGTTGTTTATCTCTGTCTTACTTAATTGAGACTTCACTTCTAAGCTTTTGCTTGGTGCTCCAATACAGTTGTTAGAAGTTAATCTTTTAAGTCTAACTATTCACTTGGTCTTTCCTTATGTCAAGGAGATAGAAGGCATCATCAAAGATTTATCTCATTCCCTAATAGATATTTATGATGTTTCAGATAAACTATGCTCATGGGGTTCCTTTTTCTTCTCATGAGTCTAGACTCATGAGACACTGTCTAATGTTAAAACATATAGATTAGATTAAGTGAATTGCACTGTATAAAGAGGTGGAATATGATTTACATGTTTCACCCAATAAGGGATTACAAATAAAATATTGGGATTTAAAGGANTGAAGAAGTCCTTAAGGTCAAGGGGAGATCCATGGAAATTCTTATTCTAGCTGAAGAATGGGGAAAAAAAAAATCAATGCAAATTCTTCCTGGCAGATGTGTTGCAAGTTTCTCATTATGGTAATTAGTGATGCATGACCACTGTTAGGCTTCGCTGCATATTATATCCCTTCATGCTCACTCTTTACTGTAGTGCCCTATCATGGGTTAGATTTTATCTTTTTTTGGAAATTTTTCAATTACTATCATGATGCTGGCATACTGAGGAAGAAAGGAGAAAAGGTAACCAACTAAGCCAGGGTCAGAATTCCTCAATAGCCATGGGGCCGGCGGGCTCCCATTGCCTTTTGGGTGGATAACTAATAGCCCTAACTAACATTCCTGTGCCTGCTGTGCAGAGGAGGTGGTGGAGTTTGCCTGCTTTCCTTCTCCCTCTCTGCTTTCTCAGGACAATAGAAAGATACTGTGAGGGACCAGTAGGGCTCACTGGGTTTTTTTCGTAGCTATCTTGGAAGAGGGCCCAGTGCTGGCTCACTGGTGTGGGTCCTCCCATCTGCTACCGCAGGACCAAGACCACCTCTTGCTGCTGCTTCTGTCTCACTGGCTCAGCTCCTGTCCAGGTGAACCAGCTCTGGAGAGAGAAAGGAGAGCCCTGGATGCACTGGTCTGATCTTGGAGCCACTCTGTCTGCATTTTNAAGCTATCACCTTTGTTGGGTTCCATGCTATGTGCACATGGTACTGCATCTGGGAGTTTTGATCTCTCTGAGGCTGGAGAATCCTTTCCTTGCACTGTCCATAATAAATAATTACTTATTTTTGAAATGGACCTTATAGAGGTTGACTTATACTGTGTGGAGTACTGTGAAAACTATTTTTTCCCCTTGTCTAATTCTAGATGTTTCATCTGTCATTCAGAAGCAGGTCACCCACATGTAAATGTAACTGCCGTTTGCAATATCTTGCTTTATTACCAAGGGCAGAGAGACTTAGGACAATCTGCGTTGTAAAGGCTGATTGCACAAGCTTAAGCTGCCTGAGGGCCGCTGCAACTTAAAAATTTTTCTAAAACTTGGGGAAAGACTGCATACTAAAATTGATTTATTCTACTTATTTTTCTCTTAACATCTGAACAGTCACCAAACTCTCTGTCCATTATGTCTGGTAACTGTTAAAAGTATTTTACCATATTCACCAAAATATTTTTCTGAAATAATTCATGCATACATCACTGTGGATCAAATACTTGGCCAAAGATTAAAAAGTTGTTTATCTCTGTCTTACTTAATTGAGACTTCACTTCTAAGCTTTTGCTTGGTGCTCCAATACAGTTGTTAGAAGTTAATCTTTTAAGTCTAACTATTCACTTGGTCTTTCCTTATGTCAAGGAGATAGAAGGCATCATCAAAGATTTATCTCATTCCCTAATAGATATTTATGATGTTTCAGATAAACTATGCTCATGGGGTTCCTTTTTCTTCTCATGAGTCTAGACTCATGAGACACTGTCTAATGTTAAAACATATAGATTAGATTAAGTGAATTGCACTGTATAAAGAGGTGGAATATGATTTACATGTTTCACCCAATAAGGGATTACAAATAAAATATTGGGATTTAAAGGAAAGAGTTGCCTAGGTGCTTGTCATCCACAAGCAGATGGTTGGCATTTTTATGTAAATGTAATATAAAGAAATAATAGTCAAAAATACTGGTGTGTAGCATGTGCAAATTGTGTTTCAGCAGATAGACATAATGAGTCAATAATAAGAAAATATTTATCTGATAAAATGATCAACCTAATACATGAAATAAGGCAGAGTGAGAATTCCTGTGTGCACAAAAATTTCTATATCTAGAGTTATAAGCTTCTGAAATGATAAGTGTTATCAGGATGCTGGTTGCGCAGTTGCTGTTTCTGCAATTGTAAACGACAAAAAACAAAACAAAACAAACCCCCCCCCCCTAAATTCACCAAATAAACAAATGTCTGGTAGTAGGTAGTTTTAATTAACACTTTGTTTTTATTTACACTTTATTTAAAATGTGCTCATTTTATCATCCCATGCCTTTACGCTATGTCAATCCAGAAGTGATCATTCAAATCCAGAGCATTCTCCTTGAAATGTGCATGCCACATGATAAACTTATTTGAATATTTTTAATGAAGAAAAATGTTCAATTTTGAATGTATGCTATAAAGTTGGCTCCTTTTTCTATGTTATATAATAGCTTAAAAATGCACCTTAACACTTTTATCTGATTAGTACGAAAAATTCAATAAAAACACCGTAACTGCATAGAAACTGGAGATGATATAGCCTAACCCAGCTGTCATGCAATTTATAAATACAAAAGCAACTACCCACGTCTGTTCTCCTATTTTCTTTTTTCAATTTAAGAGGGAAATTGACCTTACAATCTGCAACGTGACTTCAGGTCATTGTTATTAGTGATGAGAAAATGCTGTGTTCTTCTTTTGACTGCATCTGGCAAACCTCCCAGATATTTTACAATCACAGTATAAAAGCTCTGAAATGCTGTACAATATTTTTTTTTCCGGTTTAGACACTTGTTGTAGTACCCTGTACAACTGGCAAATAAAAGTCTTTTTGCAGGAAGTCTGTGGGCTTTATTTTCACTTAAAATGTTGCTTCTCTCTTGAAACCGTGAATTCTAAAATAACTTGCCTGAAATAAGTTGCTGGGTGTTTCTTTTCGGCAGAGCAGTTAGTAATTTCCATTTAGGGAGCATGGATAGGGAGCAGCATTATTATTTTTCAAGTTTCAGGAAGAACTAATATTTGTGTATAAAATTACAGCTGGCTTAAGACTCATTCTCAAGAAAGCATGGATGTATAAACATAGATGTATAGAACTTCCTATTCTCCCCACATGAAAGAAAGAAAAAATCCAGCTTTTTGCAGCACAATTCCCATTAACAACAGTATTATTCATGCATAATCCTGTTTAATTTTTTTTTTATGTCTAAATAAAAAAAAAAATTAGCAGTTTAAGTACCCAAATAAAATAATTTTGTCATTCAACAGCATCCAACGGATCTCCGTAAGAACTTGTTTGACGTCTTCTATCTGCAGGAATTCAGGACCCATGCAAAAAAGTCTTGACGTTTAGTATAATAAGGAGCCTATAAGAACTGAAATAAAATTTAATGAATGTGTTTGTATTCAGATGGGATACAATGCTGCTAGTCTTGGGAAATATGTTCTTATCACCACTTTTTGAAAGTGTTCTGTTTCACATGGTATTAAGAGAGAAAGATATTCCTCCTGTAACAGCTGGTTAACGTAGCACACACACGATTTTTGAACTGGGACTGGGGTTAAGGTTTCCACTTTTTCTCACCACTTAGGCAAGAGAATCATACTTAGAAGCTTTTTTTGGGTAAAATTAATATTTAACAACACTGAAAGAAGATAACCCTTGCAAGAAGAAAGATAGTCTTTATCTTTTCATTAAAATGGATTGTTGCTTAGTGAGCAGTTTTGATAATTTTGAGCACAAATACTAAAATAAATTTTGATTCAGTGGTAAACATCATACAAATATGTCCTCTAAACTCATTATTTTACAAAATCTTGCCAATTTCTTTAGAAAAAAACATAAGCTACTTCAGATGTCACAGCACGCCTGCATTTGTCCCTCCAGGAAGAAGGGAGGAGAGTAAGATGTACTGCAAATATTGAGGAAAGTAGATTCACTTGCCATAAGCAAATTTTTATGGCTCTTTTTTAATCAATCTCCCTGGAGAAAGCCTGGATAAACAGATAGGCTTTGTGGCATGATTTTAAGACAGCAAATACAGTGCTGTTGAACTGTAAGGGTAGCAAGATGAACAACTCTTTGTTGAAAAAAAATCTGAAAAGAATCATCACAGCTAGTCATCTCCCATCCTAAAATAGAATTACCACCTATCTAAAATATGAAGATAATACAAGGAAGAGGGAGATTTCATGGTATCATCCAGGAATTTAATCGTATATGTTTAGTGTGGTGTGGCAGTAAGAATATTTGTTACCCAGTTATTTACCAGGAAATGTTTATTATAGTCATGAAATGTAGTAACAATATAGTAGTCTAGAAAAATGCTTAAAATTAAAAAGATCTTAAAACTCTAAAATGAGGCTTTATTTTGCAAAATAAATAGATGATAATATGCACTGCATAGTACCTTTATTACTTTTCCTACTACTAACTCTTATTTGATAAACTGTGCTATTAATAATCAATATATGTTCTGACTTAAGTGTTACTTTTGCTTAGCTGCAATAGTAATTGTCCAGTTGATTAAGTGTCTGCAGCTAAATTGTTTTATTTTATTATTTATGTATAGTGAAACCAGTTTTTTACAGATAGCAGAAACAAGCAGTTCTATGAAGAATGAAATATATATGGTACTAAATAATGACATAATATAGAGAAATATGGGCTTGGTACAATAGCAGAGAGCTTGAGAAGTGGCAACACAGGATTTGGTGTAGGCATGGGCATAAGGTGACAGGGGTTGGGTCATGGGATGGCATTTTGAATGCTATAGTAATAAACTCACTTATGGTCAGTTGCAGAAATGGAGATCTGGGCAAAGCTGCTTTTAGGGATAAAAAAAAAATAATTAATAGTATCTAGCTATGTGTAAAGAGTAACCCATAAGTAAATTTGGGTGTAAGGTGGAGATGCAGCCCAGCAAAAAAACAATAGAGTTGTAAAAACAATTCAGTAAATACAAAAATTACACCATAAAGTGAAAAAGAAACCATCAACATAAACATGATATTGCTCCCACTGAAAGCCTCCAAAAGCTGACAATTCACAACAAAAATGCCCCCACACATCCTCCAAGAAATTAAGGACTGACTCAGATCCAAGGAGCAGGGAACGAGTGAGCATAACACCAGAAAAAAAGGATATAAATGAAGTGCAAATACAGCAATTTTAACTGCATTATTATTCTTTCTTTTTTTTTTCTATTGCAATTAAATATGGAGTAATACTGATTAGACTATTAAGATTTCAATTATATTAAGTTCTGGGTTTATATTTACATAAGGTTTGCCTACTCTTTATGCATAAAGATTTTGGATGTAACAGACACTGACTGTAGTGACGTAGAAGGAGGTAAAGCAACAACTCGGAAAAGTCAGAACCAGAGCTGTCCTATATGGTCTTTGTTGTGCTACTACTGTTTTGGATAGCCAGCTTAAACATTCAGTCAGAAGTAACATTTCTAGAATGCTTTACTTGCATACTAATTTTTCCTTTTATGATTCTTGCACTGGGAAGCAATGGGGAAAAAAAGATAACATAAAAAGTGTGATGATATGACTGAGCATTTTTTGTAGAGTCATAGAGTATAGGTTTCAAATCTTTAGCCACAGAGAGCTAGTTGCTTGGACAACACAATGGGTTTGAAATTCAGATTCCTTGATTTTGTAACAAATATTTTATGTAATCCAATTTTTTGTAATCCAGAAATAGTCACAAGTATTTCATTGTATGTCTGTTAACTTTATTTCATTACAAGCCTGACAGAGTTCAAGAAGAGTTTGTGTGATAGCCTCAGGCACGTGATGTGACTTTTGGGTATGGTCCCATGCAGGACAAAAAGATGGACTTGATCCTTGTGGTCCCTTCCAACTCAGCAGATTCTGTAATTCTATGATTCTAACCTTGTCCCTGGTATTTAATGTTTTGCCTTTTGAGATTAGGGGGTTTTTATTTAGCTTGGGGTTTTTTTTGTTGTCATTGGAGTTTTTCTGTTTTGACTTAGTTTCTTTTGTTTTGTTTTGTTTTGTTTTGTGTGTTTTGTTTTTTTTTCTTTGTACCAGACTGATAGGAAATATCTGCTGTTGATTAGCTTTAGAAAGTGCACAGAAGAGTAGATGTCTGATTATCAAGAGATGTCCCAGCAATACTGCTCAACACCTTATTCAGTAACCACTCTCAAATATTTTTGCTAGTGAACAGAGTTTTAAAATTCAGTATTTGAAGGTAACACCTCTATTTTTCTTACATCTACCCAGACAAAGATCTGTTTCACTTTAAACCCGGGACCTGAGGTTGATATTTCATTAACGATGATGACAGTAAACTGAAATATGATAAAATTTGCAACTAAAGTATTTAATACTGAAATATACAAGGACAAAGAAATAAGTTGTTCAAAAAATAGGAAAAAATAGTTCTTATTTTAACAAAATCTTCTAAAACAATCAAAAGAAAATAAACAGAATAACTTTATAAGGCAGGTATTCAATAAGACTTTTATAATACTTGGGACATAGTTAATGATCACTTTTTATTACCAAAAAGAAAAGCAAATATAATATGTTCCAAAGAACTAGAATGAAGGCGAAAAGACACTTTGACTATCTATGGGTCATTAGTTCAATGGCTCCTACAGAGTTGTTGCACATTCTGAGTGTACTGACAGACTTACTTAGCTTATAAATGCATCAGTACAGAAGAAAAAAAATGTCAATATCAGAAAATCATCTTGGTAGTTGTACAGCTGATTCAGAATATTTATGTTCACTTTTCAGTTATTATGATAATGAAATACCTGTATTTTATTCATGGCACCAGCTATTGCTCATAGTGACATGACACAATAATAGTTTGAAATTGTTACTCTTTCTACCTTTTTTTTTTTTTTGAAATTTATACTACATATAATCCAAGTTGTCAACTTGCAGAAACCATATTGTCTCTCTTAACATACAGGTTAGGTGGATTTTAGATGGCCATGTGTAGAAAAGTAGTCCAGAAAATTTCTGCTCACTAACCTAGGACTCCTCAGGGGTCTTTGATTTTTCAATGACTTATTGGCCTCTGTTTTTGACAAGAGATTACTTAGATTACTTGGTGAGAGATTAACATTGCTACTACTACAGCAATACATGTCAATTTCTTTCTGCAGTCTTGTGTTGCTTCACATGAATGTGGAACATATTTAAATCTGAATATTCATTCTACTTTATTAACTTTTTCTTTTTCATCTGTTCTGGCTGACCTCTACTTCTACGGTTATTGTACTAAGGGGCATACAAGCTCATTGAAAAAGACTTTTTTTGCTTTCCAATTCCTTTTATATCCATTTATGCCCTAAAAATTATTAAATAGGATATGTCATGAAAGAACATACCAACCATAGTTGGGGCAAACACACATAGCTGCATACTTTCAAGATATAAAAAAGGTAGCACTAACATTTTTCCTAGGTAAACGAAGGCAGCAGTTGCACAATGAAGTGGTGAAAATCTTTTCATGGGATCATAAGATAATACAAAATAATTTGGAAGGAGCCTCAGGAAGCAATTTATTCCAACCTCCTCTTGAAAGGAGGATCTGCTCTGAGATGAGATCAAGTTACTCAAAACATTTCCTAGTTGAGCCTTAAGATCTCCAAGTATAGATGCATGATTTCACTGGACAAATTGTTTCTCCACTTGACTGTCTCTATCATGAAAAACCTTTTCTTGACATACAACCTGAATCTCTCTTGTTTCAAATTATCCTATTCTCTCTTGTCCTCCCATGTTGCACAGCGGTGAAGAGCCTGGCTCCGTCTTCTTCATTAACTTCCTCATAGGAAAGGAGGGATGCGGAGGATTCAGAGTCATCACACCTTGACCAATGTGATCAAGTGAAGCCATTTATTAAAATCATTAATCATATTTTATACATTTTCTAGCTGTTCACACACTGTTTACATAATTATCATTGGTTAGCTAAGCCTGTGTACGCGCTGTTTATATGCTTTTAATTGGTTACACACTTTTCATCATGCCATAGGTTGTGGTTGGTTTGTTCCACCCACACCTCCTGGACTTGTTTTATTCTTCTGTTTAACTTCTCTCCTTCTTGCACCAAGGTCAAATCATCCCTGCATACTTTGTTGCATACTTTGTGTTGCAGGTTGAAGCTAAAAGCATTTTTTTTTTTTACTTCCCCCCGCCGCCCGGCGCGGGGTGGGAGGGCCCGGCTGGCCCAGCACTGCAGGGGCCCAGCTGGCCCGGTGCTGCACAAGCGGTGACAGGTGTTGGAGCCCCCGGGAGGTGGGTCTCGCTGGGGCCGTGGGGCAGCGGATCCCCGCCTCCGCCTCCCCTCTGCCACCCCAGCGCCTGCCCATGGGGGCGGGCTGGGGCAGGCGGCATGGGGGCCGCCGCACAGCCGGCCTGGCTTGGCACTGCGCATGCACGGTGGCGTCTCCCGCATGCATGAAATAGACAGGGCTGTCGGTGGACCTTGCGCAGCTGGGGGGCCGCTGTGGCGGGCGGCTGGGGTTGGCGCTGCTCGGGGTGGCCCGGGGGTGGTGTAGGGACCCCCCGGGACGCCAGGCGGGGCCATGGGGGACCCGCACTTCCATTCTGGGCTTGGCGCTCCACGCATGCGCGCAGAGCCTCTTACTAGGGGTGGTTCCTGGGCGCTGATCGTCCAATCAAAGAGATGGATTGCGCCGGGGGGGGGGCGCCTGCGCATGCACAAACATTGCTTCCTTATAAAAAGGTGAGCGAGGCGGCCATTTTCTCTCTTTCTCCAGCGGAGCAGATTGGGCTAACATCTCTATTCGCCTCCGTGCTGGGTTTTGTCCCCACACGCGGGCCAATTGGTGACTTCTGCGACAGCAGCATGGATTGAGGACCACATCTTTCCATCAGTAGTGGTATTCCTTCCCGGGAAAGGAGGGTGGGCGGTTGCGGTTTTTCTAATTGTCCCGGTGCTTTTTCAGGAGTCTTGGCAGAAACCTAGCGCTATCCTAGAGTTCTCCTATCCAGCCGCGGGATCCGAAAGAGCTTAATTTGTCTGTTTTTGCGCTTTATTGTCAGTTTTCTGTATGTGTAAAATAAACCTTGTTATTTGTTTGTTTCTTTTTTTTTGGGTGTGTTGCTTCTATCGGGTCTCTATTGTCAGTACCATGCCTCTCAGTGGTAAAACCACGACACTTTGTTACGAAACTAATTATCTCACCAGAAGGCTGGGTTGTGCAGGTGTCCATTGTTTTCCAGAAATTCCTCAACAGGAGGGGTGGCTCTTAACTCTCCTCAAAGCCATAACTTCTCCAGGAGTTCTCTCAGCCTACATAATTTTGAAAATTTGTAAATATGTTCCATAAACCTTACTTTTAAAATCATTGGATTAACATGCAACAGCCTTAGGCTTAGATTCAACAAACGATTTACGAGCTTACCTGCTTTGAAAGCTATTACCATCTGTAGTGGTTTGGGTCAGACTGGAGAGGAAGACAAAAAGAAAAGTAACTCCTTTCCCCTCCCCAGTTTTGGTTAAGGGGCGGGGTCAGCCAAGATGGGAAAGGGGATGCCCTTTGCCTTGGTTTCCCATCAGCCTCTGGGGGGGCCAGTGTTGTGGGTTGAAAACGAAAGTTCTGAGATCTAAAGCCATTTTCCCCATCCCTCCTTTCTTTCCTCTCCCTTTTTAGGGATGGGGAATGGGTTTTTTGGGGTTTTTTGAAGGTTTTTTGAAGGTTTTTGGGAGGGGAGGGGAGATCAGAGCTATTTTAAACTGTGTTTCCTGTGTGTTTGAAGCGGGTTGCCACGGCAACGGTGGCAGTTACCAGCTTGGGGCTGCTCCGTCATGGCACAGGCCCACTGGCCCGCACGGCTGGGGACAGGGTCAGTTCCTGCCACAGCTGTGGCTCTCACACAGCCCGGGACGGTCCCTGCCGTGGCCATGTCTGTGTGCGGCCACTGCTTTCCACGTTCCCGGGCTGGTTCCCCTGCGTGGCTGTGCCCAGGTGTGGTGCTGGTGGCAGCCCGGGAGTCAGCGGGGATGGGGCTGTCCTGTCCTGGTGCTCCTTGCTAGCCTGGGCTGGGACGGCACTGGTCCCCGCGACAGGCGGGGGTGCCCCTGGTCCTGTCTCCGGTGACGGTGGGCCCAGCTTGGCGCTGCGCGCATGTGTGGTGGAGTCTCCTGTGCGCATTGGGTGGAACAGGGCTGTCAGTGGCCCTCTCGCACCAGAGGAGCCACTGCAGTGAGCAGCCCAGGGCTGGCACGAGTCAAGGCGGCCCGGTGACAGTACCGGGACCCCCCAGGATGCCAGACCAGGTTCGGCTACATGGTGCCGGGCTGTCATTTTAGCTCGTAGCAGAACCTTTCTCTAGGGGCGGTTCCCAGGCGCTGACCATCCAATCCAAGGGGCGATCTGTGCTCGGGAAAGGCCCCGTGCCTGTGCGAGATTGGTCCCCTATAAAAGGGCAAGAGCGGCGGCCATCTTTCTCTTTTGGGACAGGCGCTGGTTGAGACAACATCTCTGCTCGTCTCAGCACCGAGTTTTTCAGCGGTGTGAGCAGAACGGCGACTCCAGTGACAGCGGTACGTGCTGAGGACCACATTTTTCCATCAGCGATGGTATTCGTTCCCCGGAAAGGGAGGGTGGGCGTTTGCAGTTCTTTTAATTTTCCTTTGTCTTTCAGGAGACTCCATCAAAGACCCAGTGCTACCCTAACACTTTCCCACATCAGCCGCTGGCCCCAGAAGAGCTTAATTTTTCTTTCTTTGCGTTTTCATTGATGGTTTTCTCTGTGTGTGTACAATAAAACTTGTTATTTGTGGTTTTTTTTCTTGGTGTGTGTTGGTTGTATTGGATCTCTCTTGTCAGTACCACACCTCCTAGTGGTAAAACCATGACAGCCAGGGATATCTGGGAAGGGGGGGTGGGACCTCTGGAGTGGCCCTTGGTTACAAAGAAGATACCTCTCTGCCTCGGTTTCCCATCAGCCCCTTGGGCCCCGCAGGGTTCTCTGGGAAGGGACCAGGATTATAAAAACCTGAGGAAAGCAGTGCCTGCCCTCTTTTCTTTGGCTCTGTGTCAAAGAGCAGGGTGCTCCTCACCACTGCCTACTCAGAAGACCAGCATGGACCCTGCTGTCTCCTACCTCTCCCCACAGATTCCTAAGGTCAACACTGTTTTTTTACCTGAGAAGACCCCTTAGAAGAACCTCCTCACAGACGCACCACCTCTGAAACACTGTAGCTTCTCCACTGGAGCTTCTGGTTTGTGTGTGCCCACCTCTAAGCCTCTTCTTTTTTTTTTCTGGGGTCCCCGTCCTCCCCCTAGGCCCCTGAGCGAGGTGCTGCTAGCCTGTTCCCACTGCGAGGCTTTTGTCCAGGAGCACAGAGCCCTCCATTTTCCCCTCCTCATTTTGCACGTGGTGTGTCCCCCTTTGGATCCCTCACAGCTGGTACGCAGAGCCCTTTGCTGGCTGTAACAGAGTAACTGCACTCTCCGTGTCCCCAGCAAGACACACAGCGCCTCCTGCCGGCAATAACAGATTAATTACACCCATCCATACTCACTTTCCCCCCTTATATCCAATAAGTTGTTGCCTTCCCTATACGTCTCTCTTCCGTTGATAATACTAATATTGTCCCAAACCGGGACACCACCTAATGTTAACAGTTAGAAGATTAAAGCATAAATACTTTGTTGGATCTGGGCTCTGACATTTTCCTTCCTTGTTCTCACTTTGCCCTTAGTCATGCATATACACCAATTACAGTTAATTCTATATTATATGCTATTTCTGCAATCTTTTTCCCATGTGTCCTTTTTATTCAAATCAAGTAATACATCGTCTCCTTAAAACATGTGTAGCCTGAATCACCAATACATGATTTGGCCTTGGCATAATTGGCACTCAAAGGATATAAATAAATTTCTTATTATGTCTCTTCTCTCCAAGGTCTGTCAACTTCTTCCTGTTCTTCTTCATCAGTTCATTAGTTCCTTGTTCCTGTCTCAAAGGAACTATCATTTTTATACTTTTTTTATCATTAACACTTCTATTGTCTCTTACCCCTAGTACTATTTTCCTCAAATCTGTCAATCACAGAGTTATTATTCCTTCTACTTTCAACCTGTCCAGCTGTCACAGCAACATCTAGTTGGTTTCTCAACCATGGATCTTCTTATACACCTTTCTCTAGGACAGCGTATCAGAAATCAGCGAGAATAGATGGCCTACATCAAGTCATCTGCAAGAATAAATGGCCTACAGCAAGCCATGGCCTTTAAAGATCTCCTTCCTGTTTCCTGGCAGAGAAGGGGAACTTAATCCTTTCACTAATTAGTCAGCCAAGAAAAATGGATTGTCTGCAACACAGTGTAGAACTGTCAGTAGGACCCTACCTTCTCTTTCACCACAAATAAAAAGAAAGTACTAGTTAGAAGAGGCAAAATAGAAATCTGATTGATAAAGACAGACAGTATAAAGATCCTGGATTATTAGGGAAGAGAAAGTAGATTTGTGGGGCTTATGGATTGTTTGTTTATTTATTTGTTTGTTTGTTTGTTTTAAGCATGGAGTCTTTTGTAATTAGAATGTACTTTGTATGAGAAAACACATTATAGTATCAGCAGCACATGTTCCCTTTTTGATATTATAGCTGTCTTCCTTTTTCCCCCTGCATGCTAGCATAGTCCAAAATCTGAACCTTCTCTTTCAGTTTCTACTTGGTTCTAACTTCTCTGTTCTGACATACAACAGGAAATTGCCCATATTATTCCAGGTATCAGCTGAATTGATTTAGTAATCAATATCCCTCCTTCTATTCTGTACTGGTTCCTGCATGCCTTGGGATAGCTAGCATTTTTCTCTCTCCCATATATAAAAGTTACCTTCTGTTGAATGAAGTATTGTGCATTTCTCATTTCCTCAAGTTTCTGACAGGGTTTCTCTGCACACAAAGAATTAACAGATCCATGAAGTAATGTCATACTCTCTTGCCTAGGTATTTAGAAGTAACCGAGAAATGAGAGATGTGAAGAATCCCCACTATCCCTGACTGGAAGATTTACTTTGGACTAGTAAGGGTACAATGTAATTTAAATTGTTCTCAGAAAAATGTGAAGAAAGGCAGAGTAATAAGGTGTTATCCATTAAAAGAACACAGGTTCAATTCAGAAGCCAGCTTTCCAGCTTTTCATTCATTTTTTTCCCAGTACATTTTTCATTTAATTTCAAATCACTTAGTTAAAAGTGCATGCTTTTGTCACTCTGACCTGTGTTTTCATCCAGGCTTTGTATGGTAAATTGATACTAGCCCAGTATGAACTGCTGTTGGGTCTAGTAAAGAGACACAACAAAATGCAATAATGTTTGTTTCTGCTGAGATTTAATGGCTATTTTACTTGGCAGCTGCTTTCTAAGACACGATTGTCACAGGGGATCTCTCCATTTCAACAGCTACAGTATAGGCTTCGACTCTGATACTGAGTGTCAAACATCTGCTCTCCTCTTATCTTTCCTTTCCAGTTTTCCCTGTCTCTGGCATAGTTTACTGCAAGCCAGAAGTCCCTTATTTACCCCTTCAAGATTGTGGCAACAGCTTTTTCTTGCTCAGGCCCACTATAACCAGGAATTTGTAGGTATTTCAGGAAACACAGGAAACTACTGTGTCATGTACTTTTCATCTTTGCCATTATTGCATTGCTACTATCGCCTTCACCTCCAAAGTGATCCTTTGAATGCCAGGAGTGGTCCTGACAGTGCTACAGGCACTGTCACCTGCTGAAGGGATGAGTCAGCATTCAAATATTACTTATTTTTGTACCCATTTGGCTGCATTGTCAATCCAGTCCACTTCTCCATTTCCTAACACATTCTATTTCTCTGTTCTAATTCTGCCTTCCCCCACTACACAACTTATTAAAATGGAGCCTAGGACAATTAATTGTATGTTTAGTTTTTAATTTTTTGTTAGTTCAATACAGAATTTAATAGAAAGAAATTGTCAAGCTAAGCTTCTATTTCTTTTCTCTAAGGGTCTGTCTGCAGGTTCAAATTAAAATTTTGCATTACATGGTCCTTACATTGCTATTGATGATTTTTTCTCAATTGTTCTATACTATTTTTGAGAAGGCATTTTATTCTATCTACCCTAGCTTTTGGACCAAGCCTCTATATGGGAATGTGTCTGTGTATTTTATGAAGTGAAAAATGAGTTCAGGAGTATGTAGAGATTTTAATTTCATGTTTCTTCAAGAATCATTACAATTACTTTCATAGCCCATACTTAATCTCCTTTTCACCCTATTAAGTCATCAAAAGAACCTGTAAATAAATAACATATTTTTCTTGCAATTTATGTCCTTATTTGAGGGCTTGTACAAACAGGTGAGATTCCACTACATCCAATTAACAGAATGAACTCTACCCTCTACTAGTCATGTTTAGGACTGGCATTTGGATGGATGGCTGTTGTCCATATCTGTGAAGGCTCCCATCTTTGATAGGCTCAGGCATCTAAGTTTTCAGTAAAGCATAACAGGCAGACTTTCAGATCTTGAGTTTTTGCAAATAAATAACTGTATTCAGAAAAAAAAATCTGAGTAGGAGGTTTAAGATGCTAAAATGCTGCTATGCATGTAAAATCCAACCATACGGTTAGACACAGATATAGGAGGTAATGGTGAAATACTGAGCAGATGGGAGAAGAGGACATATGTGCCTAAGTGGGTTGTGCAGAACGGGTTTAAGAAGTGTGTCATGGGCCAAGAGTTGATTTGAGAATAGTGGGGCATCATGCTGTTTTATTGTTTCTTAATGTCAAATTTTAGTCTTGACTGATGGATACAGCAACACTTTCCAGTGTTTGGCATTTATTTTGCTGACATTTTAGTGTGTAGGTATAGGTCTAATGTGTTGTCTAAACTTTTAATGAGAAATGTCATAAATCTTCAGAAAAGTTCTGTAAAGGACCTAAAGGACCCCATATATTCTAATGGAATCCACTTCAGCTGAATTATACTGAAAGGTAAACCACTGGTTCTGTAGGGGAAAAAAAAAAAAATCTGCACTCTTTTCTCTTTCCTAGTTTCCTTGCTTTTCTCTGTTGGGTTTTCCTCCTGAAAAAGAAAGGTGCCAAGCTTCTTCTCACTGTTGCTCTCTGCCTTCCACTGGAAAAAGCTGATATCACCTCCTTAATACAATTCAGATATTTCAAGTAGCGAAATTATAGTCTAGGAAAACAATACAATGAAGCTATTCCTCTGCTAACTAACCAGAGATGGAGTAGAAACAATAGTTAGGTAATTACTGCTTTAATTTTATGACAGGTATTGTATTCAATATTTTATATGTTATATTCATATGTTGTTTTCTTGGATCAGCTGAAAGAGAAATCTACAGAGACTACCATAAGCTGGGAGGAGTATTTAAATAAAGACATAGAGAATGGTCACCATGATTACAAAAGGAAAGCATTTCCCAGATATTTTGGCTTGTAGAGAGTTAAGCCTTGATTGTTGAGGAAGATCAATATTAGAATAAGTGCCTACATGATATTAATCATAAGGAAAGGATACACCAGTGGCTGAACACATCTATAGAATTCAATTTTTCTATCTATTCCACGCTGGAAGCAGCATAGCAAAAGGGTTGGTTCCTTAACACTGTAAACTTGCTGGAAATGCTTTACGGCATCTTGCACTTTGCTTATACGGAGAAAAGGACTACCTCTGGACTTCAGTGGAGTGCTCTATAGGGCCTTTAGAGGCCAGCAGATGGAAATTTTCTCTTTGAGCTGTTGAAGACATGGACATGGTACTTAGAACAAAGTCTGTGGGAAGATCCACCAAGATCTGCCAGAGAAAGAATCTCAGTAAAGAACCATGCAACAGGGAAATGCCTCTCTCTACTTTTGCTGACCAGATTGCATATAAAATTCACACAGAGAGACATAGCATATAAATAAGGCAAGGGACACACATTTACTGCAGAAGTTGGTATGTCTGTTGATGTTGCTTCTGTAGCAGTCTCATCCTGACCGTATGCCAAATAGCTCCTGGCAGATGCTCAGCTCAGTGAGCCTCCATTCCTTAGCAGCTACAGTTTAGCAAATACTTGGAAGAGACAGAGTCAGTCTGTGAAGCTATTGATTCAGAAGGGATCTTGCTTTGGAGGTAGATGATGATTCCATTAAGAAAGCTAATGACAGCTATATGTTCAAAGAAGCAGAGGCAGTCTTAAGCAAACGGTGCTGATCTTTGGCATAAGAGACAACTAATTAATCCAAAACAATGATATAGGTCTCAAAATTATTATGCCGAAGGGAATTCTAAAGGTTCTTTTTTAGAAGGAGGAGCAAGTTCTGTAAAAATGCACAGATACTCCTAAATCTTAACTAAACTGTAAGAATATTGCCTGTTACAAACAGGATTCTGATAAGTGATACAAAGTCATATAAGGTGGTGCTCTGGCTGTTGTCTGTGTAATACTTAAGACATAATAAGTTGTTAGCATCTGGCACAAAATAATTGTCCTTGTTCTGGACAGGACAGTGTTAATTTTTGTTGTAGCCAGGAGGTGGCATTGCTAGGATTTAGAGATTATTATGTATCATCTCACTTCATTTTCTAGGAGAGGAGGAAGGGCTCCCTTCAGAATCCTTGTAGGGTGGAGGAGGTCAGATATCGTCGGGCTCCTTCGTGAGCATTTGAATATGAATTGCTCACCTCTCTTGTACACTTTTGTTATTAATATTGTCGATGTTACAGTTCGTTTTCTTATCTTATTGCCGTTTCCAGTAAGTTGTTCTTATCTCACTCCCCCCCCCTCC
>VYZS01019782.1:37863-68721 GCA_013400695.1 Neodrepanis coruscans | reverse complement strand
CTGGGCTGAAACTGATGTGACACATGTTTTCCTGATCCAGGCAGATTTTGGATCTGGCCCAGGGTTATTCTAATCAAATGTGGTTTCCAGAGAGAGGGCTGCTTTTTAAACTGAACGTACTCTGGGACACAGGATGGTTCGTACCATTACCAGCAGGGAAAACAACAGTTCTCGAAGTGTGAATCACATGCATTCAAATCTCAAACAGCTTTGACTCCCTTCAAAGTTCTATAGACTAAAACTCAGCAACACCTCTCTTGGAAAGTTTTGGGATTTTTTTTCATCCATTTTTACTACTGGTCAAATCAGTCTTTCCCTAATTAAGTAAATCTTTCCCTAATATTATTTTTTTCAAGTCAGCAGTTGATCCTGTCCCTCTTAAGATTTTATGTGCTTGGGAAAGGTGGGAAAATATGTGCTGCGTGTCTGTCTCATGTAGACTGTGAGACCCAGCCAGTTCTGCTGCAGCTCACACTATGGCTATGTATTAGAGCACATAGAGTAGTAAGTTCTGGCCCGTAAATATTATTGCATGATAAAGATTAATATGTAATAATAAAAGTTGTAGATCCCTACATAGATAGGGGGAAAATGCAGACGTACTTTTTTTTTTCAAAGAGCCCAGAGACTTCTATTCTGTAAGCTTCTTGCTTGTACAAGCATAAATCAGAAAAAATCACACACAAAGCTATGAGAGTTACACTACTGTAAAATTACATAGGTGTGAGGAAGTAATTGGACTTAGAACCCTTCATTATGAATAAATAAAGATTTCTCAAGGTTTCCGATTGCATTCCTGTTTTCTATTCTATGGACTAATGATATTTCAAATCTGAATTACAGTACTATTCTCTAGACCTAGTAATATTACATTTAACTGAGTGATTTAATGACTGTTCAGTGGTGATTTTGGTTTCAGGTGAAGTGGTATTGCCCTCCAGCAATGCCTTAGGCTAAAAGCATCATATGTTAGTAAAAAATGTTAACTTGCCCCTCAAACCTCCTCATTATTACACTTACAGTCCTGTAAACAAACCTCTGAGCACCTGGAGTCATAACAGAGGGGGGTTTATTGTTATTTTTATATTCTCTTGAATATTAAAAAGAAAATGCACTGGGAAAAAATACATATATTTCTAGGTATAAATTCTAGACAGATTGGTTACTTTCCACTTCACAATGTTTGCTATATTATCAGAATAAAGTTTTTATCAGAAAAAAAATGAACGTGTTTATGCAGGTACTGAATAAAAAAGTGAATTAAGTAGAGAATGTAAATCTTCATTTGGCTTCTGAAATTATCTGCAGACTTGGTAGCATGAGATTCCTGAGGGTGCGTATTTCTCGTTTGGAGAGATTTTGGTCAATCAGTGAGATACCACTTGAGCCTAGTAAAGTGCCCCTTTCATCTTTTACCTTTAAGTTTTCCTTTGCTTAACAGCATCCATTTTTCTCAAAAGAATTTGATAGAAAAATTTACGGTGTTAATTGCTCTTAACTTCTCTTTCTTTTACTGATTGCTGAGGCTGGATACAGAGAATGCTGCAATGCCTAGCACATACAGGCTCTCTTTCCTCAGTGCACTGATTGACAGCTGCTCTACAGAAGAAACCTTCTGTGGCTGATGTTTGGTCCCATTCCCATGGGGACCAGACCTCTGCAGCCCCTGTGCAGGAGTGATGGGTTCCTGGCATGACAGCTGTGATGGCCCTGTTGACGGTTCTAACCAGCAAATGTGTTTGTGCCACTGCTCTGCCAAGCTGGCTTCTCATGTTGCCATCCATGAGCTAAGGGCCACGAGGAGTATGGTGGAGACACTCAGTTGCCTCCACAGCTGAGTAGCTAGAAGTATATCCTACCTAGGTAAGGAGATCCCTACCTTGAAATTAGGCCCACCAGGGAGGTGGCTACAGACACACTTGAATGGTCTGTCAGACGAGGGTAAGCCTGGAAGATGGACTGTCTCTTGGCCTTTCTGTGTGGGCACCACATCATGTAAATGCTGTGGCTGCCATCTGATGAGGCTTGATGGGAGCTCTAAAGTTGAGTGTAGGACTTGATGACTTGATACGTGGTTTGCTTTGCCCTACAGTCTCTTGCATGACATAGTTATGCTCAAAAGCTAATCCACCTGATGTGGGATGAGGTTTCCCCAGGTCTGCCCTACACTTGGAAAGGGCATTCAGGCTGAGGTGTTCTTTAGGCATTTCTGAAATGTGAGTCTTGGTGAGACAGACTGTCTGACCTGCTGAGGGCATTTAACCCCCACCTTTCTCTCCTGCTCTTACCCTCCCTTTATCTTCTGCTTCATATTAATTTTATTTAGGACTTCTGTCACTACTGCAGTAGCAGACTTAACCAGTACTGAAACAGCCATGCAGATGTGCCCTTTAATTAGCTCTTGTATGGTACCAGTGTAAAAACCTCATGTTAGAGGTTTTAGTTTTAAATGCTGTTACTGTCCCATTCTGTGTTATTTTAGCCAGGAACATTTCTGGGGAGAAGAACTTCCCTCTTGGCAAGTCACGCCTCACACTACATTAATTTTCCCTGAAGTTTTGTCCATCATATTTTCAGATCCAAAGTTCTTCCTGTGGTTTCAAAGCCTCAGACTGAAGTTGAAAACATGGAGCTCAGCTGTTTATATACAAAATCAAATATGTAGCCACGCTGATGAAACAAGACCCAACCTGTATTTGCACCAGGCATTAGCATAACTTACATTCATTCCTTTTGACTGGTAACATTAAAAATCCCCCAACACAAAGGAACACAAGGACTTTGAAAAGACTGTGTTTTAAATACCACAGATGACAACTGCAATGATTCAAAAAATTGAATCAATTTATCATTAGTCATTAATTACCAAATAACTCTATTTTCTTCTTACGCTTCATGTAGCTTAGACTTTTGCATAATTAGGTTGAAAAAATGGAGACAGAGTGGGTCTTGCATCTAGATGACATAAAGTCAGTATTCATTCAGAAAACTGGTAAAGATTTTTGGGAGAACAAGAAGTTTAGGAGGGTTATATCAGGGAAAGGAAAAGCAAGCAGGTAGGCAAGCTTTGGTCTCTTAAACAGAGAGAAACTTGTCACAGGACAGTTTTAAGTTGTATGCAACTGCAGTGTTCTGTTTTGTCAACTGTTTTTACACAAAGCTCCAAACATTGTAAAAATCTGTTTCCCTTCACACCTAGCATTGCTACAAGCTATATTGTAACCACATTCTCAGTGTGTTAGAGCCTGCCTCGGGGTTCCTTCGTAGCAGGTTTCAGCTGGAATGATTCTTTCTGTTTTTTATAATAATCACTCCATTCAAATGGAACAATCAGTACAAAAAATTTGTCACAAGCCTTCTTGGATAGAAAAATCCTGCCACAATAAATATGCTGAATGTTTTACAATAAAACATCAAAAATGGTGATCGAGGCTGAATAACTGCTTAGAGCTATGCTTTGGAAAACGCCTGTTACAGTATTGTTTGACATTTGGTAGTGAAAGAGCATCAATTCCCAGTCATGACAGCTGAGGCAGGGACTTAGTCATAATCATCTTCAATGTAAATGTGGTGAACTGCCCTTCCTCTTCAGAGATAGTCTTCATCCCTGTCAGGGATACCCCCAGACAAACCCCCCAAGACCCGCAGGCTAGCATGCAGCTGCTGCAGTACTGGACACACAGACTCCTGTGTACCCTGCTCAGGCACTGACTGTGCCCCTGGCTACCCAGTCAATCTCAGGAGGAAGCCTGAGCAGTTCTGGTGGGCATTTTGGAAGAGGATCAGGTAGGGAAATGTGGGATATTTTGGTGAGTGACAATGGTTTATGCAGCTTCTGACAAGGCTGCACCCACTCTATTGCCTGGCGCAGGGTGCTGGCAGCTGAACACCTTTTGTGATAACTCAATTAGCTGTGAAAAAACATCATTAGGATATTATTCTGATTATTTCTAACCTCTCAAATGAATTTTTCATTTGTCATCTGCTCTGGGTGGAACACATTCTCACTGTGGCCCCGTTTTTCTGAGCATGGCCACGTCCTTCTGCAGATCTTCACCTGCTCACCTGCTATGTTCCTACCTCACACTTCTTAATATTCATCCCTTTTCTGAGTCAGGAAATACTAAAAGGGAACTTCAATGCCTTGGAACAATCTTTATGTCAAATAAATCAGTGTGTGATTCTGTGCTAGAACTGAGCAGCACCTTCCCCGCCTGGTGGGGGCTTTGACTCCCGAGGGGCAATTCCTCAGGGGAACCCTCAGGAGGTGAGCAGGACAGGAGGTGAAGAATTGGTACATGGGCTCAGTCTGACTTAAAACCCCACTGAGAAAGCAGCTTCTCTGTGTTTACAAGTGTTGAATATGTTAAACTTGAGGTTCGGTCCTTGCTCCAAAGTTCCTCTATGCTCAGTCAGGCAACAGACTACAGAAACAGGACCATTTGCAGGATTAGCACTGCAGGTGGAATCTATGAAGGTGGGATCTATGAAATTACCTTTTAGGTGATCTGCTCCAAAGAGAAATATTTTTGATATATGAATGGAGAAAAGAAGTGAGGGAGCAGGTAGCCACATTGCCCAATAAACTTGGGGAGCTGGTGAGGACAGCTGAGAGAGGTTTCACACTCCTTTACTCTTTAGGCACATAGTCCTGCAGGACACACAGATCTTGGTTTCTTTCCTCTTGATAGACTCAATTTTCCCCTAGTGTCCTGCTGGGAGTGCTCACAGCCTTACAATGGCAAGGTGCCTGGTGTTCATGCTGCGGTGACATCTGAGTGTTCTGCAAAGGTTCTGACTGAGCTGTGTGCTAGTACACTAGTTGTGACTCATTGGGCTGTATGGTAGAAATATCTGTATATGTGCTTCAAGCAAATTCCTGATTTCTAAATTGTTGCCAAGTCCAATGTTTGTTAGGCTTCAAAAAACTTGAGACCTTCCTGAAAAACATATAGTTGTTGTATTGGGTTCTCACTTGGTTGCAACGCAGGAGGGTGTGCAGGCAGAGGAGCATTGTCTCCTTGCCTTGTGGCTTTTCGGATGGGATGAGAGCCTCTACCTCCATGCTTCACATATCCTGGCTGGGTGGCAGGATTGGAAACTTCAGGAAACTTCCCATACTCTTTTGGGACCCAGTCTGGGCTAAAAGGAAAACCAGGGCCAGAATGGGATATAGGAAATGTGCAGTAGTATTCGTGAAGCCAGAACATATACCTGAGTCTATATAAAGAGACAGCAGTTGGATATTACAGTGGCAAAAGGAAGTAGGAACTTCTCAGCAAAATTAAATACATGGATTTTATACAAGGTTTGATAATCTTCAGTCCCATGCTTCAGCATCCTTGATAAGAGCTTGGTCCTCAAGATGTGTTGCAGCTGTCCCTCGTGCAAGGTGTACCCCAAAGGTGTTCTCCTGAGCAAGAAAATGAGCTTCATCAGTCACCCTGTGGTTCTGGAAGCTGAAAATGGCATGTCTTTGCCCTAGTGGCCCCTTTCTGTCCTCTTGCTAAGGTTTACTGGGGAGTTGATACTAGTCCAAAGCATTGGATATAAGTCACAGGCTCTCTTTCATTGCAGCAAGGGTGAGTGTTTGCATGCTGGTTTCTCTTGGGCTGATGTAAATACCTCCGCAGTCAGGTTTTACCTAATACATTTCTTAACAAAGTAGTGTCTGATACTAGATTATCCTTCAGAGGTTAGTAGTGGACTGCACTAATGTATGAACTTTGTCCCTGCATTTGACAGTTGATTGATTGAAGTAGTAATTAGCCTGTGCCTAAAGCGTGCCCTTGTAAGCACAGCAGGATCCTGTGTTGTGCTTATGGAGCAGCCTTGTAGACATATCTGGACTCCACTTTTGAGGTTTCTATCAGAATAAAGATATGGATGCCAACAGGAATAGTTTTATTCCCCCGCTTTGTGTTAGAGAAATCTGAGGTTTACAAGATCTCTCGGTCCTGGCTTCCTCGGTGTTCCCATATCGGGCATGAGTTTTGTTTCTGCTGATGCAGTGTCTTCTGAGTTGTCTCCTGGTGTAGATTGCTGCGTGTTTCACAGGAAAGCAGATAGATGATACCAAGTCATTGAGCTTATAAGTAGCACACTGGCAACCCGCCACTAAAATATAAATACATTAAATGTACTAAAGGAAATGTTCATTCTGTTGTTTAGCCTTGGACATGCCCCAGTTAGGTAAATTAAATCTTATTGAGGGCTGTTTCATTACAGCTGAATGAGATAGGCTGTTATCTTATTACTAATCTTTCTGTCATTCAGGGTTCGTGTTCTGGCATTCATGGTGTGAAGTGTACTTACTCAAGAACGGTCCTAGAAGTGTTTTCCAAGGGAGATGAAGGTGCGTAGGGGATCTGTTAGCACCTTGCAAATTTTGACCCTTTATCTTGGTAATGTTCGTGTTCCTTGTCAGTCACACCACGACTGGTCCAACCTCCTATGGGGTAGATATGTCCAAAACGGTGGCTTTGTCTACATTTGTTAGGAAATGTCTGAAACGCAGCCTTGCGGCATTTCTTTTCTTCACGGATATTTCTGCTGGCAGTGCCTCTGCTGCTGTTGAGGTCAGAGACAAAGCTCTCGCTGACTCCAGGGTGAGTAGGGGCCGCTGTTAAACAACAGACCCAAAGCCGATGGATTGCATTAAAGAGGAGTCTCTTCATTGTTTTACAGTGATGTTGAGTCAGGCCCTCCAAAAATGATCCTACAGTATTAATATTTTGTGACTAATCCCACTGAAACCCAGGGAGCTGCTCCCATGTGTAAAGGCTACCAATTACAATATGCAGCGTTAACAAGTACTTTGCAACAGTTTAGCTCTTCTCTTGGTTGTACAATGAAGGGAAAGGAGATAAGGAAAGGGAAGNTAAGTCACAGGCTCTCTTTCATTGCAGCAAGGGTGAGTGTTTGCATGCTGGTTTCTCTTGGGCTGATGTAAATACCTCCGCAGTCAGGTTTTACCTAATACATTTCTTAACAAAGTAGTGTCTGATACTAGATTATCCTTCAGAGGTTAGTAGTGGACTGCACTAATGTATGAACTTTGTCCCTGCATTTGACAGTTGATTGATTGAAGTAGTAATTAGCCTGTGCCTAAAGCGTGCCCTTGTAAGCACAGCAGGATCCTGTGTTGTGCTTATGGAGCAGCCTTGTAGACATATCTGGACTCCACTTTTGAGGTTTCTATCAGAATAAAGATATGGATGCCAACAGGAATAGTTTTATTCCCCCGCTTTGTGTTAGAGAAATCTGAGGTTTACAAGATCTCTCGGTCCTGGCTTCCTCGGTGTTCCCATATCGGGCATGAGTTTTGTTTCTGCTGATGCAGTGTCTTCTGAGTTGTCTCCTGGTGTAGATTGCTGCGTGTTTCACAGGAAAGCAGATAGATGATACCAAGTCATTGAGCTTATAAGTAGCACACTGGCAACCCGCCACTAAAATATAAATACATTAAATGTACTAAAGGAAATGTTCATTCTGTTGTTTAGCCTTGGACATGCCCCAGTTAGGTAAATTAAATCTTATTGAGGGCTGTTTCATTACAGCTGAATGAGATAGGCTGTTATCTTATTACTAATCTTTCTGTCATTCAGGGTTCGTGTTCTGGCATTCATGGTGTGAAGTGTACTTACTCAAGAACGGTCCTAGAAGTGTTTTCCAAGGGAGATGAAGGTGCGTAGGGGATCTGTTAGCACCTTGCAAATTTTGACCCTTTATCTTGGTAATGTTCGTGTTCCTTGTCAGTCACACCACGACTGGTCCAACCTCCTATGGGGTAGATATGTCCAAAACGGTGGCTTTGTCTACATTTGTTAGGAAATGTCTGAAACGCAGCCTTGCGGCATTTCTTTTCTTCACGGATATTTCTGCTGGCAGTGCCTCTGCTGCTGTTGAGGTCAGAGACAAAGCTCTCGCTGACTCCAGGGTGAGTAGGGGCCGCTGTTAAACAACAGACCCAAAGCCGATGGATTGCATTAAAGAGGAGTCTCTTCATTGTTTTACAGTGATGTTGAGTCAGGCCCTCCAAAAATGATCCTACAGTATTAATATTTTGTGACTAATCCCACTGAAACCCAGGGAGCTGCTCCCATGTGTAAAGGCTACCAATTACAATATGCAGCGTTAACAAGTACTTTGCAACAGTTTAGCTCTTCTCTTGGTTGTACAATGAAGGGAAAGGAGATAAGGAAAGGGAAGCAGGAATACACAAGCAGACAGATATTGAGCTGGTTGTGAAGAACACTGATGTTCTGTCCAGAATGCAAGTGCTTAAAAAAATGTGACATCAACTGTGTATTTTACAGATAAGAAAATGTTATTTTATTGAATGGAAAGGTATATATGTTTCACCTATCACATCTGGACTAATCAGAGTAGGCTTTTAGAAGAAGTCTGTAATTACTATGGGCACATCATTAGTTAGATATAAAATGAATTATACTGCTCCGTTTTATTACCTCTAGTGATATAGCCATTTGTATCATAAATTCATTGACCTCATCTTAAATGATCAATTCTGTAAGACAGACTTGATTCATTAATTCTTAAGTGACATTTTTTTCTCCTCTAGGAATTTCCTCTTCATTGTGGGGACTGTTTTTCTACCTTTCAGTATGACATTATGAGGTGTCATATTACCTGCTAATGACATACACTTTATATATGTTTATCGTAACTATTGCTTATGTAAATAGAAAGAAAGAAAGAAAGAAAGAAAGAAAGAAAGAAAGAAAGAAAGAAAGAAAGAAAGAAAAATAATGAAATGCATGCAATGTAATACATAAACATTAGTCACCAATGTTAGCTTCAATACTTTGAGCTATTTCATGAAATCAATGAAATAATTATTGGATATTTGGTCTTTTCAGGATATTCAGAGGAACAACTTTACTACCTTTAATTTCTGTGGCTTTAATTAATTTTATCTAGTGATAAAATATACAGAAGGGTCTGTGATCAATATATGCGTGAGGCAGGCAGACTTCAGAGTTTCTTGTTCCTTGGTGAATTACTGAAAACAGGAGAAATCAGTAGAGAATTTCTAAGCAGGATTTCTAAATATTTTACCAAGGAAAAGAAAATATTTGTTGAGCCAGGAGAGATACAGAAGCTCACTGGAGATAAGTAAATCAATACCTCAATATTATAGTGATATGTTTCACTGAATTTTTCAAATGATAACTAATCAAATTAAATTATTAGAAAATCTGCCACAATTTTTGAGGGAGGCTGTATTTCTCTGTCAAGCCATTCAATAAAAGTCACTGACAGGACTCTTCCTAGAAAGATAAGGAGGCTGGGTTTACTCTCTCATATTTCTCAGGTACTTCTTAGGCAGTGGGCTTACAAGGTGGCTTGTTTCCTTGGCCCAAAGGAAAAGCAAATCTTCACTGCAGCTGCGTCTGAAGTCCTGCTCCATCCGTTACTGCAGCCACCCCCTCTGAGGCCAGTTTCCTCCCTGCAAACAGGCAGTGATGGGCCAGAGTGGGCTTCAAACTGCCCCAGCCTGCCTCAGGAGCTGTCTGGGAGCAGCTCCTGCGGTACATGTGGAGACCCCCCTGCCTCTTTGCAACAGGCCTTGGGGCAAGAGCATACCTACAAGCAGCAGGAGGAGTGTGGTGGACTACATTCTGATTCCATACATGCAAAACAGACAGCATTTTGTGGCTATAGCAATGAGCTCTTGATCAAAAATTACTTTAAGGTAAATTCAGCAACTTTACTGAATTAAATAGAACTTTATTAACTTGCGGTGTAGACTCACAAATTCCCCTTTTGTCTGCTTGGAAAAAAGTGGCAAGCCAGAAAATTTCAGGAGATTGATTGTAGGATGTTTCCATCATGTGTCCTGACTTGCCAGGTGGGTGGCAAAACCCATACCCATGCCAAATCCCTGGGATGGTTCACACTGCTGTGTGTTGGCATTATTTGCAGTGATGGCTTGCTCAGCTGTATGTGATGGCCACTGGACCTTGCTGAGGAGAGCAGAGAGAGAACTGATGCCTGGTAAAATCCAGGAGCCATTAGAAGTGGGGATGCCCCCTCTTTGCCCTGCTTGGTGCACTCCTGCTTTCCCATCTGCCCCACACTTGGGGGGATGAATGCACTGTGGCAGTATAGGCATTTATCTCAACCCTTCTGTGTGTTTGACAGCCTTTTTGTTCACATTTTTTTAAGGTGTGACATCATCACTGTGCATTCAATGCAGGGCTGGACTTGTTTGTAATGCACCAGGAAATGTTCTTTCTTGCATGGGGCATCATGCTGGAAATACACCCTTCCTAATGCCACATGCACCTGGCAGCACCAGCATCATTTGTGCTTTATCTCACAGGGCACAGTGTTTGTGTGTCCAAACTAAAAATCTCAGTCCTGCATTCCTAAACTTCAGGGATGATTTAATATTTGCTAATTCTTGATTGCTGCTATATCAATTATTTAGTTTGATTTAAATGTTGGGATAAAAGAAAGGGGGTGTGTGTGTGAATGGGAAGGGGAGGCAGGAGGGAATCAAACAACAACCTGACTGGATAACCTAAAGGCTAAGAAGTTAAATGGGCTAACAGCCATAGCATATAGTGTGTGTGCATGTATATGTATATATATATATATATATATATAAAGATATATTACTGAAAACTCAAAAATGTCACCACTGTTTATATTAAAGGAAAGCTGAGAGTTAAATGAGATGGGTAATCAGATGCCCAACATATGTTGTTTTGAATTGTTTATATGGCCAATAGTTATTAAAATTAATTATCCTTTTAATGCAATATTTTCACAATCATGGTCTTCTTTGGAGTTTTTTTGGTGTTTTTTTTTTTCTTTGTACAAAAGATATAGTCATTTCAAAACAAGTGAATATGAGCTCTTTGGAAAAAAACAGAACAAACAATACCAGGATGTATTCTGACATGGTCATAGGCTCAACATGATGATAGAAAGCACCAAAAGTCTCTGTCAGTGGAGTATTTTGAGAACTAATGTAAATGACAAAAAAGGGGGGGGGGTTTGTGTGTGTAAAATTCTGTCAAAAAAGTGAGG
The DNA here is from genome assembly GCA_013400695.1 of Neodrepanis coruscans. Lineage (NCBI taxonomy): Eukaryota > Metazoa > Chordata > Aves > Passeriformes > Philepittidae > Neodrepanis > Neodrepanis coruscans. The sequence goes on along the minus strand of VYZS01019782.1, from coordinate 57,660 downwards.
CACTAAAAAATCTGACATCTGTTTATCTGTTTATAGCTATGGCAAGATTACTCATATTAATTCTTGTTTAAAATGCCATATGAAGGAAAGGCATTTGTGCAAACAAGAGTCATATTTGAATTGTAGATCATGTCTTCACCATCTGTGAGAGCTGTTGGTGTTGCAAAATTAATGTGTTAATGAAATCACAATAATTTCTCTGAAGTAATGGATTCTGAAGCCTAGAATGACTATTTTTTGAACTTTGGTGTCTAGTGGCTTACAACTGGGAAAACCTTTCACAGCTTAATTAGTTCTGCAGCCTTATTTAAAAAAAAATTGGCTATGCCTCCACCACACCAATAGTAATGTAGGATTAAAGGAAAAGAAAAGAAACAAAATAAAAATGAACCTACAATGCAAACTTTTTGCTGTAGTATTTGAAAAGTTGCTAAACAGGTCCTTGCTTGCCAAGAAGTTTTACTCAATGTGATTCGTACATAAGAGTGGGCAAACAGCTCAGAAAATAATTCCAGCTTGCTGAAAATCACAAATTGGGACTATTTGAACCTTACACAAATACCCTGACTTTTTCCAAGTTTCTTCTTGGAATGAAGGACAAAGAATGAATGATGCCTTTTGCTTCATGATGCCATTTCGAAATATCACACTCTTTCCAACTTATTATTTGATACCTCTAATAGAATACTAAATGTTACTGTGTGCTGCAGTTTAGCAGAAATGGTTTGCATTAATTTCCAGCAATTTTGTGAGTCCTTTTCCGGTTATCACACTCCCTGTATAATATGGCATCTCAGATGGCACAGGCATGCATAGTTTACCACTGAGGAGTAATCACAGCCATACTTACACAGATTTTGCATACTTACATATGCATGTTGTAACAGTTTATACCAACTAAGGATTCTTCTCTGTGGTATGGATTTAAGATATATAATGTATTGCATAAGAGATCACGGGAGCCAGAAAAGGGAGTGGCATTCAGCTCACCAATATGTTGGAGAAAAAAAAAGTGCAGTTTTCAGAAAGGTGACTTTATTTCCCTGTTAGAAAAATAATATATTTAGCAACTAAAAAATTTTTAAAAAACGCTATGAGGAGAAGATTGCTTTTCTTACCTGATTTGATTTTATTACTGTGTTGTAGGTATGTGACTGGTGTAAGCACATAAGACACACAAAAGAGTATCTGGATTTTGGGGACGGGGAAAGAAGGCTTCAGTTCTGCAGTGCAAAATGTCTCAATCAGTACAAAATGGACATTTTCTACAAAGAGACACAGGCCAATCTTCCAGCTGGACTGTGCAGTACATTACATCCTCCAGTTGAAAATAAAGCAGAAGGCACTGGGGTGCAGCTGCTGACTCCAGATTCTTGGAATATACCGCTAGCAGATGCTCGGAGAAAAGCCCCATCCCCAGCGTCTGCAGCTGGCCAAATTCAAGGTCCTGGGCCATCAGCGTCTACCACTGCCTCTCCGTCTGACACTGCCAACTGCTCTGTCACTAAAATCCCCACACCGGTTCCCAAACCTATTCCTATCAGTGAGAATCCAAATATTCCACCAGTTTCTGTCCAGCCACCTGCTAGCATTGTGCCTCCAATTGGTGTTCCACCTCGCAGTCCTCCAATGGTGATGACAAACCGTGGGCCGGTTCCTCTGCCCATATTCATGGAACAGCAAATTATGCAGCAAATCCGTCCACCATTTATTCGTGGGCCACCTCACCATGCCTCAAATCCTAACAGCCCTCTGTCAAATCCAATGATTCCTGGAATTGGTCCCCCACCAGGTGGTCCCAGAAATATGGGTCCCACCTCTAGCCCCATGCACAGGCCAATGCTTTCTCCCCATATCCATCCTCCCACGACACCTACCATGCCTGGGAATCCTCCTGGGTTATTGCCACCTCCACCCCCTGGAGCTCCTTTGCCCAGTCTTCCCTTTCCCCCTGTCAGCATGATGCCAAATGGTCCTATGCCTATGCCACAGATGATGAACTTCGGATTGCCATCCCTTGCCCCACTGGTGCCACCCCCAACTCTATTAGTGCCATATCCTGTCATTGTCCCTTTGCCTGTTCCTATCCCTATTCCCATCCCCATCCCTCACATCAACGACTCCAAACCCCCCAGTGGTTTCTCCAGCAATGGTGAAAGCTTCATTCCGAGTACCTCCAGTGAGACGCCTGGGGCAAAGTCAACCAATAGCTCTTCATCCCCTCGAGAGTCAAAGCAAGGATCTAAATCCTCTGACTCATCACCGAGCTGCTCAGGCCAGTCCCTTAATCAAGCTCAAGTGCTTCAGGAGCACAGTAAAAATGAAGTTGTTGACTTGACTGTCAGACCTAGTAGTCCAGTGAACAGTAAGTTTGGTTTTCCTAGTGTGCTACAGGGTCCACAGGATGGTGTGATAGACCTAACAGTAGGCCACCGGTCTAGGCTGCACAATGTTATCCACAGGGCTTTACATGCCCAAGTGAAAGTTGAACGTGAACCTAACAGTGTTGTAAATTTGGCTTTTGGTAACTCAGACAAAAGGAACTGCAGTGACTGCAGGGACAACTGCAGCCCAGTTGATTCGAAAACATTACCATGTGGTGATGGAACTCACTGTTGTCCTGTCTCCTTGGCCTCTGGTACGCCAGGATTGGAAGCTGGTGCAGCGGTGTGCAACGTCATTGTGAATGGCACAAAGAGCACAGAGGGTTCCAAGAACCCAGAGCCGCCCCAGGAGCCAAAAAAGCCCCAACCCCAGGAGGAGCTGGCAGTGAGCGAGCTGGAGTCTGTTAAGGAGAACAACTGTGCATCAAACTGCCACCTTGAGGGAGATGCTGGTAAGAAGACTGGGGAAGAGCCCCTTGCTGGGGGAGACAAACAGGACCCTAACCTTAACAATCCAGCAGATGAGGACCATGCATATGCTTTGCGGATGCTGCCCAAGACAGGTTGCGTGATCCAGCCTGTGCCAAAACCAGCAGAAAAGACTGCTATTGCGCCATGCATTATCTCAACGCCAATACTCAGCACAGGGCCAGAGGATCTGGAGCCACCATTGAAAAGGAGGTGTCTCCGAATTCGAAATCAGAATAAGTAAAGGTTTGTGTATTCACTACTGCCTTCTGTGTGAATAGAATTGAGTATTTTCAGGCATGAGGTCAAACTTGTGTGGATGTGGCTGTTATGAAACAAAAAGATACAAATTTCAATTTATCAGCACTTTCAGAAAACTATTGGTATTTCTGTTTTAACATTGTTCTTTGTGTTGTTGCATCTGTACTTGTCAGTACTCCATCCATCAGCAGCCTCATTACACTTTTGCTCACAGAACATTTCGTGATGGTGCTGGCTGTGAAGTTATTGTGCTGTGTATGTCAGTCAGTGGTTTTCTGTCTAGAATATGGTTTAGGTCTGGGCCATTAATCTGCTTACTTATTCCGGCTGAGTTACACAGCATCTCAAGCCTTCATGATGATGATTTAAATTGCCCTGCAGCATAGCATAGAGCAGGAGGACCCAGCTGCTTCCCGCTAGCTCAGATCCAATGGACTTAACAAATGGTTATTTCCAAACATCTTTGGTCTGCCTCCAGATTGCACCCTGACTTTCCGCTAGGCTGTTCTTTCTAAACAGCAATCCACCCCCTCTCCCTGAAATTTGCTTCCTTTTGTATTGGTGCTTAGAGACTGCCTGCTGTTTGGGACCTGCCCACTGTAGCAGCAAAACCCTGCCTCCCTTACCTGAGGTATCTGCCTTGGGTGCAAGTCTCCCACCTTAGAAAAGTAGCTGAGGTTTCCCTCAGCCCTGCAGTTGGTATGTGTGTGGTTCCTGGTAGGGCAGAGATATGGGTAACTACCAACAACCATGGTTTGTCCGAGGACAATGCTCCAGATGCAGAAACATCTCATCCATCTTTCCCAGCCTACTGAATGCCTCTGATAAAATCACATTTTTTTAAAACTCTTAGTTTAATACATGTCTGATGTTTCAAAGCTATGAGCAAGAAACTGTTAAGGAATCTCCCCTGTCCAACCATCCAGGAGCCACTCTTGTGGTCACTGTCACACCACCTGAGCTAGGACCAAAGCTCCTGTGCAGCAACGAACCCCCGCTTACACACCAGACCAGGTTTCCGTACCAGCTCGAACCCGGGTTTCCTGTAGCAGAGTCTCAGACATCCAGATCCTTAAAATAATTCAATCATGGCTTTATATCCTTACAGTCTAAATGCAGGAAAGTCTGGGTGTTGTAGGCTCCCATCCTATCTCTGAATGTCTGGTCCCCTGACTGGGTCTCAGGTCCCTATGCCCTTTGTTATGCAAAGAGTTGGCAGTTCATTGCCTCTTACCTAGGGATTGGGCATCAATGTATGGCTCCCGACCTCTAGAGCTCAACCTGCAGCTTGCATTGCACTGCATACTGAGCTACGTGCACTAAATGTACTCTTTAACAAAACTAATGTAATTGCATTTGTTTAGATAGTGTGGAGAGCTTCTTTCAGGAAAAGGGAAAATGGTGGGAGTTGTAAGAAATCTGTTCAGCAGTAAAATACTGATGGTTTGCCGGATGTGGCTTGGTGACATGCCAGATTTTATTACAGTCCATGAAATATTCTGTAGCCTCCAGTAAATCCCTGTCTCTGGTAGTAATAGTGACTGCAGTACTGTTTGAAACCTACAGCCATAGACAGCAGCAGCATGCGGTGGAATCTGGGCCATTGCTGTGTCTCCCTGCTCCGTCAGTGCAGGCTAATTGCATCATCAAAGATATATAGTATAGTCAGGACTCCCCTTTTATTTGTTAAAATTGCATTCCCTGTGCTGGTTGCAGTGCCAGAAACACTACTTCCCTTGATCACAAACAGTATTTGTTTACTTTCTTCAGTAGAACACAACCATTGTTCTTCACATGTGCTGACACATTTAAAAGATCCATTAGTAAGAACAGAGGACAACTGTAACATTCTTGGACTAAAAACCAATATATACAAAAGCTTAGAAGTCAAATGAATATTGAAAATCTTTACACATTCCTAGGTCCTACCAGTGGCGATCCCCCTACCCATCCCTGAGGTATGGATGGACTAAATGTGCCTTAGCAATGGGATCTTTATTGCAAACCCCAGTGTTATCTTTGGAGCTTGAAAGATTCTCTTCATAAATGTATGCATGCTTCTGTCTAGGGCTAGTGATTTGATCTAGTGAGAAGGCCACTATTTGGCTGTATCTATCCTTCTTATTTAATTTTAGAAGAGCCGTGATTAACCCCCTTCCTTTCCCACCTTGTTCAAGCTCTTCATAGCTGTTTCTTTCAAGCCAGTGCTAGAAGATTTGTACATTTGTGTGCTTACACTGTAGTCAAAGAAAGGCTGCTTCTTAGCACCTATATCTGCTTGCCTGGAACATCCAGGCTGCAGCAATGCTACTTCTACAAGGTCCCAATCCCAAGAGGAGTTCAGTGTCATTCAGAGCCCCAAAATAAAACCTCAGAGAGAGTTCTGGCTTCACCGAGTTATGTATTTTGGCTTGTTGACGTGACTATACATGATATCGCTTCACAGATGGTATTAGCCAGAGAAAGTGGGCAAACTGAACAAGTTGCATTGCAAAGACAAGAAGGATGCTTTACCACCCAGTTACTGTTCTCAGCTCTTTGTATTCTCTAAATGTATTCTCTAAACTGCCACTATGGTTATCCTGAAGAGTAACCATTTTCCCATTCACCAAGAGTTTTACATGTTCCTTTGTCTAAGTGTGAGGGTTGTCTTATAAGAGAGTTTTCAGGTTGCCAGCAATGTTAATCTGACCTACTACAGACATATGTAACAAAGACACAGCTGAGCTAATTGTCTAAATCCTCTTTAAAATCAAGCTAGAGAAGCAGGCACTTCAAGAGACAACTGAACTCATCCTGAAGTCAACTACTAAGACAGCAGAGATGAATTGTGCCCTAGGAGTGCCTATTTCTCTCTTCTGTGAAGGAAACTTAGGGTGACAGGCACAGAAACAGATGTCCCCATAGACACTGAAAGTTAAAAAGCCCAGCCTAGGTGTCTGCCATACCTCTGGGGTTTGTGCAATTGCATAGCATGGTTGTGATGATTATTAGGCAGTCTGTATTCATCCCCTCCTTCCTCTAGAATAAGAAAAGAAGTAGCCTCTATGCAGAAGAGATGTGAGACCAGGTCCTTATGTGCTTCAAGGGAAAGAGGATACCCCAAATACTCACAGAAATAAACAGCATGGTAACCATCTCATTCCAGTGGGTACCGCAGTGAAATGTAAGTTGGTTTTGAGCCTCTCAAGGCACGCACAAGTGATTTATGCAGCTCTGATGACTGATTTGAGGTGAGGACTCTGTGGTTTCATGGACTTCCCTCTTTTCGTTATTGCTGATCGTAGCAAGCCAGTCTGAGGGAGCAAGGGGGCTGCTTGGATTTCTACCCTCCCTACCTGTGAAAACTGCACAAGGCTCAGCCCCTGTCCATGTCTATACAGAGGGGGCAAGCAGGACAAGGATAAGGAGCGCCTCTTGCACTGCAGCCCAGACCTCTGCTGTGCCCATGGGTTAGTTCTTCCTGCCCAGGCCTAGGGAAACATGGAGATAAAACTCTGCTCCTTTGGTCATCTGGATGTGGAGAAGATCCCTCAAGACTCCCAACCTTATAGAAATTTTGATAAAATACAAAGGGTGTAGAAACTGCACTAATAATTATGTTGACTTGGGTCCTTGGAGTTTTGTATTGGTTGCACTGGCCACGCTAACCTGGGAGAAAAAAAGTCCAGCAAATTTTCTTTTTCTCTCTTGCTTCTCACCTACCCTAAGTGGAAAATCTGAACATATTGCCCTAATGTACAACTTCTGGATTTTATTTCCCATAAAATTGTATGACAAGAAGGAAATTAGCCAAATATTTTTATGCTAGGGTTCTGGTCAGACAGATTGAATTCATATAATAGCAAAATGGACTCTCTAAAAAAGAATCAATGCAAGTGTCACGTTTTCAGGCAAGTCGCCAAACTCTGGATTATTCCATGTACCAATTACTTGATTATTGGAAGTGCTAATCAGCAACATAATCCTTGATGTTAAAGTTTAGTTTCTCCATCAGGAGAGGACTGTCAAGCTGTTCTAGCTTGATGCAATTTGAAGAACTAAGAAAACATGTCTCAGGGCCCAAGTCCTACTATGATAAAGGAATGAAGCTAGGAAGAATATTTTGTTGAGTGTTACTTTTTCAAGTTTGAGCAATGTGAGTTTCTAAAATTAACAGTGTTAGCATTGCTTGCCTACATGCTTTATGTCCTGGCAGGATCGGTTTTTAACCCTCCAGCTTTGATGTCGAGGTTTCCTAAAGCAAATAAATGAAAACACTGACATCTGCTTGGATTTAACATGATAGTTATGATAAACTAAATTAGAAAATTAAGTGGCACGTGCTAAACTCACAACTAGCTTCTGTGTATTTGTGTGTGTGTTAACTAATACTATGATGGGGACAGAGGGACAAGAAAAGGAATTTTTCTGCTTGTGGCAGCGGAATTTATTCCAGAAGTAATGGAAATAGTAGCCACCTACAGAGCCAACCTGTATGTCCTGGGGTCAGCGTCTGCCAAGTTATAGGCCTAACCTTCATCTGTCTAGTCCATGCATTGTAGTTGTAAAAATATACAGCATGCAGAACACTCCAGTTCAGAGTAGAAGTAATATATACCCCACTGTGAGCTTCTCTGCCCACAACAGTCCAGCACAAGATTTCCTGCTTTGGTCAGGATTCCTGAGCAAGGGGCATAGCTATTAACCTTCTTTTCTGCCCTGACAGATTTTATCTCTCCCCTGTCACTGTAGCATCCATCTACCAACATCTTACCCTGCCCTGCTTGCTATGATTAGGACAGAATTTGACCTTAAAGATATACTTGAAAACAGATTTTCTATATTTAAATACATTTCTATGCTAGTCATCCTTATTGACACAGCATTATGGGACAGAGCGTTAGTTAATTTTTACTGGATATAGTTCCACTGATGCTAAACCAATTTAAATCAGCAGAGTAATTGGACTCATATACCTAAAACCTACTCTTCTGCTTCAGAAGTTTTCCTTCACCTGGCTTTTAACAAGCCTACAGAAATTTTCCATTTATCCAAAGGGAGAGAGAAGAGACTGCTAACACCACAAAGTCTTAAACACATTTGCTGGGAACTGAAGCTTTGCCCCTGAGAGCAGCCTGTCTCTAGCAGTGCAATCTTATGTTTCCAAATTGCCTGTGTACCTTCTCAGATATATTAAATCAGAAAAAGGATTTCCTGTGGAAAGGAACAAAAAAAAAAGGGGGGGGGGAATTAAAAAGGAAAGAAAAAAATTATTCTCAAAATGGTGAAGTATAAAATGACACACTTCCATGGTCGCTTTCAGCTCCCACATCTTGCTGCTGGGGTGTGGGAGTGCTAACTTCCGTCTCAGTGGCAGTAAATAGCAGGCTCGTGGTATGCTGCCATAGATCACTGCACACCCTTTGAATCAAAGGAGCAAGTGCTGATATGATGGCCTCCTCCTGCTTTTCTATAAAACCTCCTAGGACATATGTTTCAAATATGAAATCTGATTCTTGACCCCAATTTAGAAAATAACTACACTTGGTCTGATTTGTAAAGGTAATGAGCATCTAGGGCTGTTTGCTAAGAAAACACATGGCCAGAATTTCAGACAGCAAAAAAGGCCATAACTTGATTGACACACCCACAGAAATCTGCAGAACCTGTGACTCCTGGAGGCTGTAGCCTACCTGACAGCTCCCAGGACCCGAGACCCCTGACTTCATAGAAAATTTTGGTGCTTACTTGCCATTATTAGTTTTAATTGTCACATGCATTTAAAATTATTTGAACTGAACTAAGCATTTAATCCATGCCATCCCATTAGCTGATACAACCCACATTTATACTGAAACATTGAGTTACTCATAATTCTTTGCCAGACTTTAATGACTGATCAGGCACTTTCATACATATAAAGACTAACGCTCCTCCTATTTAAGTTGGTTCAAAGCAGATTTGGCTTTATTCAAGAGTTTTACAGCCATATAGGGGGACTCTAGGTCCCCATCAGCCTGTTCTTCTACCATTGAGCTACCAGGTCAGTAGCCCAGGGAAAGTTTATGGGAAGAAAAAAAAGCACAACTCGTAATTTAATACAGAGTCCCTACTAACAAAGACCATAGTAAAACAGACAGACACTCTTGTAAAAACATCATCTAGACGACAATTTCTTTTACATGCAAAGACCAAGATGCTGGACAAGATGTGTCTGATTGCCACTGAAATCTGATAGACCTAACCACCTCACAGCCTTTGTGAAGCTTGACCCTGAAACACCATGGCCAACTTCAGAGCAGTGCAGTGAGCTCTGAAGAACTGTGAGAAGCTTATAAACTATTTCTTAGTATTATGAGCAATACCTGAAAGTTGGAGAGAAAGGAGCAAAACACTTTTGAGGACAGTGGTTGTGAGGAAGTTGGAATACTCAAGCAGTGAGCCATAGATTTTAAGATAAAATTTAATTCTTGTTAAAAAAGAACGATGTAAGATTGAAGCAAAGCAGAAGCAAAGTTCTTTGAGCAAGAAGTCCAGAGGAAATCAGACAATGGCAAGCAAGACTTTCTGAAGCCATTTTTGTTTCTAGATTGTCAGCTGAGTCTCTCCTGTCTATTTTTAGGTCCCATAGAGTAAACCAGACAAGTTAGGCTTGTGCCTGGGTGTCTCCACCAGTCAAGACCTCATGGCTGAGACCTACTAATCATGACCTTATTTACATTATTTTGATAATGTGCTGCATTGCACTCCTGGGACCTGAGGTTTTGCTTGGAAGCGTGTGATCATCTCGTGAGAGTCATGAATCAAAGTAACCTCTAACATTTTGCAGAACCCTCAACTATTTAATGTTTTCTTCTACCATGAAAATTACAGCTGATTAAATATCTGGGCTTGATCCTGTTCAGTACTGTGTGCACTCAGTGCTTGGTGCCTCTAATGCAAGTTGAAGGCCCTCTGCATGTTACAGATTGAGGTCCTGCCTCCAACTCCTTTGCATGGTTTTACTTCCCCAGACACAACTTTGGTATTTGGAAAGAATGGTATTCCTGTACAACATGTGTCTCAATTTGTAATGATATCCGCCCTGCAGCTGGCTTACTTTTCCAAGTGTTTTTGAAACATTGCTGCCTTAAATTTGAGCCAACCTTCAATAACAAGTTTTCTAGAGGCAAAGAGGCTGAAACTGTGTTTGCTGAGAGAAGGCCCATACTTTCTGCTGCACTCCATCTTCCAGTCCCAGTTTTGGACATTCATGCTGTGTAATGTAATCATCTTCTATAGAGGCACAGATTAAAGAAAAAAAAAAAATAAAGGGTTTAAAGATTGGGTAGTGTTGAGTGAAGTACTATGGAGTTCTGACCTCTCTGGAGAGATCTGCATCCCATCATCAGGCGACTGATATTGAAACCTATGGTTAGAGCAATTTTCAGCTATTTATTTGGAGCCCACGTGGTTAAATGTAAAACTTTGTGTTGCCTGCTTATGCTCCAAATATTTATAAAGTTTCATGAACCACTTATGCTGCCACTTGAAGTTGCTTATCCAAAAGGAGGAGAAAAAAGCCCTTTCCCACAGGAATTCTCCAACAGACAGAAGCTTGAACACAATGAGAAAAGATACATGATAAAGTTATTGAAAATTTGAATTCTGATCCTAAATTTTAAAGATAATTAAAATGCCAATTCATTTTTATTTGAAGCAGCTCATCAATTATTGCTGAACATGGCTATTTTGGTGGCAAAAAATACTGTTCCGGTTTTTCTTGAGGTGGGAAATAAAGAAAATCTAAAGCAATAGTTGGATCCAATGCAGCTGTTTCAGTATTAAGCAGTACTGGGGATAGAGAAGATTCCTGAAGGCACCCAACACTGCACTGAGATCTATCCCAGGTCTCACCCAATTGTTCCCTATGTGTTCTGGAAGAGATGGGGGTGATTCTCTTCCTTTCCCCGCAGTATAATCTACATTACACATTGGCCACCTGACTATACCACCTTGCCTATGGACAAATCTGCATGTGCTCTTGCTTAGACTTGAAAACAACCAGGATGGGAGCTCTGAAAACCAGGGAGAAACCTCATGTTGATGGTGCCAGGCATTCAATCCTGGATGGTTATGGACAGAAGAGTTGTTCATGGGAAAATGGGAAAATGTTGATTGCTTCCTGATATGAGATGCTGAAATCTGCAAATGCTGATTTGGTGTGTGTGTGTGTGTGAATTACTATTGTTGTCGTAACTGTTTTAATTTTGTGGCCCACGATAGCATTTCAGGTTAAAAAAACAGGCCCAGGTGTGGCCCAGGTGTAACCCAGGGAGGTACAGGCTGTGACTTAGCAAGACATCTGTCCTCACTATCCTCCACACCAATACCAACAGTTAATCTGCTTTTTTTTCTGGCTACTTAACTGGTTTTACTGGATAGATCAGCTTGACTAAGAAAATAGAGAAGCACCTTGGAATAGCCAAAAGCCTGGTGGTTTGGGCCCACAGGAGGCTGCTGAAATTCAAGCCCAAGTTTCTATTCTGATTCAGACAAAATTGGAGGCTTAAAGAAGGGTTATAACATCACAGTGGTTGCCTGTTTTCAGGAAAGGAGAGTAGAAACTGTCTAGATTTTGTTTGCCTTCTGTTTCAGCTTTTATGTTTTCAGGTTTGGGTTTTTTTGGTTGTTTCTTTTATTTATTTGGTGGTTGTTGTTTGTTTTGTTTGTTTGGGTTTTTGGGGGAGTTGTTTGAGCTTGTTGTTTGGATGTGTGGGGTTTTTGCTAACAGTTTCTTGCGAAGTTTTAGTTTTATCCCAGCTTAAAATAGGAAAATCCACTGAAAATTTGACTTGTCTTTTCTTAGAGGAAAATCATATATTCTGCCATGTCTGCATATCAGTGGGGCAAAACAAATTATTTGCAGGTCTTCCAAATGTACTGGAGGGCCATGGGCTGCCTTGCTGTTGTGGAGACATACCCAGTTATCCCAGTGTAAATCAGGACTGGACCTGGCAGCCTCTGTAATCTGCTATAGGGTATACTTCTAATGTAGAGATTAGAAGTCCACAACCATGATGGAATTCTCCTCTTTGCATGATCTGTGTACATATCTCGAAATGCCCCAAAATATAAACCAGAGACCTCCTGTCAGGAAATACCTGTAGAAATATGGTGCCATGAGACTGGGAAGGAGTGTCTGATTGACATTGGTTTTTCCTTTAGTTCAGATTGAAATGAAGGACAGTTTCATGAAATCTCTGAGCAATTGTTCTATAAAAGGTTAAACCATGAGAAATTTCTGTGAAAGGGTGAAAAATTCTATGAAGAGAATATTTAGAGAGGCTTTTGGGAGATTGCTACTTTGAAGAGTAGAAAGTGTTACAGATAGGGAAGGAAAGATGGCAACAGCAGGGAAACCAGACAGCAGCACCAATGCTGGAATCAGGGTAACAGCCCAAATGCTCATCTTAGCTTACCAAGACTGGTCTCCTGTACCTTCCTCCAAAGTTTATGGAGATAGAGACTCTTACCAAATATGTTTCAGAGCACTGAACACAGTGCCTGCTCTGGAGCACTGGATGTGGGAAGGAGAATGAGGACACTGGTTCTCTCCATTGAAATTCCTAAGCTCCTACCTCTGTCCTTCCTATAACACAAGGAGAGGAAAGAAGAAAGCAGTATGATTCATTGGTTCCCGAAAAGCTTGAGAGTGATGGGAATATGAGGAAATGGAAATTTAGAATGCTCTGGCATGGGCTCCTGGTGACAGCTGTTCTGCCCAGGAGAATTTAAACCTGAAGATGAGGTGCCATGTCCCCTGGGTGATATGGTGAAGCTGTGTTTCCGCTTCTGGCACAGGGGAGGATTTACAGCAGCCCAGGCCATTCTCCTCAAGTATATGGTTTGTCTCTGCTGAATTTAGGGAATTCTATTTCCACTGGTTATGAAAAAGAGCTGCATGCTTACCGAGGCCAGGACTATATTCTTATTTTGTCTTTATGGAAATGTATAATGAGGGAAAGAGACTCCTTTTCCCTTTGCCTTATGCTTGTATCTCTTCCATGGAGCCTGGGGCTGGAACAAAATGGTCAAAAGCAGACTCTCCTGTTAGATAGCTGGAGTTTGAATGATGGTCACCGTTTTTGAAGAAGTAGAGAAGGCTTCATTTCTATCTTGTGTTTCTTCGGTGAACTGTCTGGTAAATCCAGGATCATGAACCCCACATCTCCTTTGTGACTCTTAGTGCCTCTTCCACAGTGATGATTTCTTTGGTCCCTCTTTTTAAGAGGTGATTTTCCCTTGGGCCATCCAGGAGCATGAAGGAGAGTCTGAAACTATTTCCACCATTTCCTGGATACATAACAAGGTCATGGTGACATAAATCAGTGTTCCTAACTTCAACAGCTAGTTTCAGAGTTCAATTTAATATACCTTGAATAAGTTTAGTGAGAGATGGTACTAAATGTACCATCAGCAAGTGGAATGTAGATGTAAACTGTTGACATTTCCCCAAAAGTTTTCATAGGAATTGATGCAGTGAAGCAGGAATAAGCATACAATAGACCTTCTGCTTTCCAGTTCATCTTTCTCCCTCAAGATCCTTCCCTGACTAAAAGGCAACTGTATACAATTGCAGACATGGGCTCTGGTGCACCCCTGCACCTATTCAATCATAGAGTTGGGGATGCCCTTAGCACTTCTTCTACCTAGGCATAAAATGAGGACAAATCCCAGGGCTCTTCCCCGATGCATTCCTTAAAGTCACAATGTCTGCTCACATTATAGCTCATGTTTCTGTAAGTGGGAGAGCCTGAGTTTCATAGCTGACGCAAAGTTGAAGATTCTTAGCTTACAAGTTCAGAGGAGAAAAAAATCACCACCTTTGAGATCAAGAGTTGGTGCTTAAAGACTCTGCTTTTTTTTCCCATTCGTGCTAAAGATCTGTCCTGATTTTTGCAATGTAGCATCCCTTCAGCTAGCTCATGGAAAGATAAACCATGAACTATTCAAAGGGGAAGGTTTTAATGAGGAAAATTGAATTGCTTTAAGAATTACTAAAAAAAAAAAAAAAAATTACAAAACTATTACAAGTAACTGATGATTCCAGAGTGTTTCCAGGGCTGAGCTTGCTCCCATGCTGACTTTAGTTGCACCATTGTGGTTTATATTCAGAGCAGTTTCCCTGAGAAAATAATTGCAGTGCCTTTAATCTAGAGCCATGCATGTCCCAGATGAACTAGGCCTCTTTTAGCACATCAGCATTCATTGTTGGGATGAATTAAGTGCTGTGCTAAATTACAGAAACTCTGCCATGCCAGTCCACATCAACGGTTGCTTTAGCCTTTCCCACCCGGTCTCTAATTTTTACTGAACAATAAGATGTGAATCTGGAGACAGAAATGTTCAATGGAGTATAGAATGAGGGGGAAGCAACCATGGAAAAAATTGTGTGTGTGTGTTTCTGGGTGTGTGCATGTGCCCAAAGCCATGTCAGTGACATAGCGTCGCTGAGGGGGCAGGACATGACTGAGGAGGACACTGTGTAAAAGCAGCTATTCCTGGAAGCCATCACTGCCAGCAGGAACATGCTGCCATGCTTGGCTCATGAGGCAGTGTTAGGCACAGAGACACAGGGATCAGTGCTTAGGTGTGAGAGGACATGCCCTGCATCTGAGCTACCCAGCTCCTCAGAATGGAGAGGGAGTGAAATGAGGAGCTCTTTTAGCACTTGGCTCTATTAAGCGAGGCCAAGCTGCCCACCACAGCAGTCACAGGGGCTGCACAGGACAAAGGGCTGTAGGTCTGCAGCAGCCCCTGGAAAAGAGCTGGCTAGCTACAGAAAGGGAGCAGGGATGCTTGTGGGGAGGCTTTGCCTTAACTGCCAAACTTACCTGCCATACTTTAATTCTGTGTTGCTCTGAGAAAGGATTTAAATCCTCATGAGGCATCAAGCAAAGAGGAAGCTCTGTGTGGGTGCAGCCTGTGTTACACTTGCTAATTGCTCATCCACAGAGGGCATCAGTGTGGCTCTCACTTGTTTCAGGGAAGCAGCACATCACTATCTGAACCCTCATAGATGAACCTCCAAGTCATCTGCTTGAGCTGGGTCATCATCCAGTTGAGTTATTCTCCTCCCCCCTGTGCCCTAACAGTAGGCCAGAAATGAGCCTTCCTGTTTGATCTCTGTCATATTTTCCATGCTGCCTCCTGGGTTGGAACTACAACCTCCCTCTGACTTCTGTGTGGTCTTTCAGCCCAGGATCAGCCCAGCCCTTCTTGGCTTTGGAAAGCAAGCAAAACCCAGTGCGCTCACCTCAGCACATCCCACATACACTCAACTCCATGGCTTCATTCTTATGAAAATTCTTCTTTTGTGGGTGATGCAATTCTTCTCTCTGATGTGTGTTGAAGGCAGGTTCAGCTGGGGTGAAGAGTATGTTGCTGTCCTAAAAAACTATTTTTTTGGGGGTGTATAAATATATAAATAGTCAACTATAAATAGTTGCCTTTATTGTGCTGGTCATCCATGCTAGTGTTGGCACGAAGTGCATTACGTTGAACTTTGAAGCAGTGATGACTAGTGTTTTCTTATTTCTTTACAGATCTTTGCATGCTAAGCCTGATATGGATTTTTATTCTGTCACTTGATTGCTACAAAGATACATTCATCAAACACAATTACTGCCAGTCAAAAGGGAAGGTCCTTCTCGTCAGTCTGCACATTCTGTTACATTTACATTGAATCTATCTGCAATAGGGGAAAATAGAGGAAACTTACAGATGACTGCTTCAGGCAGAAAGCATCAAGAACCACCGAACTTCTTTATGCCTTCCCATATCACTTACTGGTCTGTGCTGTGCCATGCCATTTTTTGACTGATTAGTGAGATACAGAAATTCATTTCCATCGATGTATGGAAAGAGAAGAGCAGGCAAAATACCTGAAGTGCAGAGTGAGGCTTCATATAGACATTACAGGTTTTATTTTCTCTGCTTCCCTCATTACAGCAGGATTTCAAGCCAAAGAAGTGACAGAACGAAGTCACATCCTTTATGGGGAGTACTTAATAGGTGGATACATCCCAATTCTCAGTCTAGTTCGTCTTCACAACTCTCTGTACACACAGAGAGGCTCATCTCTCTGGGCACATTGCCTGCAAGTACAGATGTTACTACTTAACCTAGATATAGTGGTCTCCATGCAGTTTATGTTGGTCAACATATTGAATGTGCCTTCTAGTCTCTACTTGGAGAAGGCTGGAAGTTGGTAGTGGGATAGAAGCATAGTATTGAGAGGGATTGCAGAGGAGCCAGTGCAAAAGAGACTGTGCAGACTGAGAAGCAAAATGTGCCCCAGCACCAAAATTAAGGCCAGTAAGTCCTTCAGAGTTTCAGTTCAAATCTGTAGGGGATAGCAGATCCCCTCCAAGGAGACAGATGCCAAAGCTCATTATGTAGTGAGAGAGGACAGTCCCTGTTAGGTAGCCTACATGATCAATTGAACAAAGGAGGAAGAAACACATGAGGCAATGGCATATCTCCCAGTAGCCACTGGATGAACTAAGGCATCAAGAGCTTATAACCACAGGGGTGTTGTTGCATTAAATTGATAAGGTAATTTGGGTTTTCAAGAACATGATTCCAAAGATTCTCTTGACTCTGGCCTTCACCACTGGCAAAGCTCACCTTATATTAAGGGAGATATCTTGCTGCTTTCTGAAGGCCTCAAATTATTAAAGCTGTGTTTGCTCCAGTATTGTTCACCCTGTCAGAGCACTGGCAGGCTTCAGAAGGCAGTTGTCTGTCTGTCTGTCTGTAGAATTAATCAATTTTTTGTTCTAAAATAAATGAGAAAAGAAAACAAAAGCTGTTAGAACATCTGGTCAAATAACAGGAGAGAAATGGACCTGGAAGCAAAGACCAAGATAGAAAAAGGGAACAACTAGAAAGTTAAATTCTTTCCCTAATTCTCTAATCTTTTTTAGCAGGATCTGGGCTTTTTTTTTGACATCTCATATGTGGTCCATGGAAATATACATGATCAACACTGAAAATACCAGATCTTGGCAATAGTTTACCTCAGTGAGAATAATGCCTAGTTCTGCTTTGGGTCTTAAAATGCCTTTATTTGAACTCTGTTTGTCATGCAGTGTCAGTCACCGTGCTCTGTTGGTTGTGACACCACGGTGCTGTAGCTGCTATGGTGGTAGTACAATACTGATTGCAGACCATCCAAAGGGAAGACATAGATAGTTATTGGGGACTCCAGTCTGACCTGACTCATTGCAGCTTGTTTTGCTGTGCTGAGCATACACCTCTCCTTTATATGACTATGGATTTGGGGAAAGGCCAAGAGAGGCATCTTCAATTTGTATGCATAGATAGTACCTACAGATTTAACTCTGTTAGTGGGAGATGAATGTTTTTGTGACAGTGGAGCTGTCTCTCAGTCCTGTCCCAGTTTCCTCATGAGACCAATCAGTTCTGTGGAGCCACATAGTGGAGTGTCCCTGGGGAGCCCTGGCACTTGGGGTATTCCCTGTCCTATCCCCATCCCAGGTGGTGGGGGATCCCCATTCAAATGCTTCCCCTTCTCTGACTCCAATTTCCTGTCTGTGCTGTGAAGAAACCAGTACATTACATCTCTGTAAAGCACCCTGAGATCAAGAGGTGAAGGGTGCTTTATAATTGCAAAGTATCCTTATTCTTGTAAGATGAAAGGCGGCCTATAATGCCCAGAGAATGAACTATTGGTTTCCAGTATTTTATCACAGGAATTCTTCAATCTACCTCTCCAGAAACCTTGGAGGCTGCCCGTCCCAATGGTCTCTGGCACGAGGGGTAGCTGAGGCCGGAGTGGTGGGCTTGTGCCTCAGCCGGACTGCCTGTCCAGTGTGAGGCTTTGTACGATGCAAGCACAAGCAGTGCCCACCTTGCCTACAGTGAGTATCCTGCCACGTGCTCTGACCCCCTCTGCTTGTCTGCTTTGCAGGAGCGTTTGCTGACAGGGTACCTTGCATGGAGAAAGGGAGCAGAGCAAACCACGTCACTCCACCTAATGACACCAGCTGGTCCGCTCACCACCCCCTCTGGCTAAAAGTCCAGCAAAGAAAGCAGCTTCCTGTCATGAAGCTCCTCCGAGGAAGCCTCGGTCCCACGGGTGCCTTTGACCCAGAAGACAGCACATCATGGACCCACACAATGTGTTCAGCATTCCTGCGACCACCCCTCTTCTCCTCTTGGAACACTTTTTCCTCTTGGTTTCTTGCTGGGGGGGATTTTTCACCCGGGTTTCAAAAACCACATGGACCAACATAGGTACTTTTCCCTCACTGACTTCGAAGTTCAGACATATGAGACTGGACAATGATATGGATTTTTTTTTCCTTTGAAAAACTGCTGTGGTTTTGCTGCTACACTAAGAATCGTGATTTGCATTGTATGGTTTTGGACCTATTCAAGTTTTGATGGGGGAAAGGGGTAATACTGGAGTAGCAACACTTCAGAGTCATCTCTGTCCTACCCATGATGCACTTTTAAATGAAGAGTTAGAATATTTTATTGGCTAATACACTTTCCTTGTTATTTTTACAAAGGCCACCTTTATCCTTTCTAATGCCATATTTTCAGTGTTACACTTTTATGGCTTTTAATTTTTGATTTGACAGATGTAAGAAGCAGCATGAATAGTTTATACTGTGGTTTTTCAGAGACTGAATGCCAAGAGAACTCAGTAAATGTTTATTCTTCTCAGCTTTCTCTTTAAATTCCCTTAAATAGCGCCCCATTTGGGAACAGAGCAAGAGTGTTGAACTAAAGACCAAAATTCCCTCAAGGTGTAAAATAATCTGAGGGGAATATTTGCTGGGCGTCACGAAAGACTTGGATGAAATTTCAACCCTGATGGTTTTCAGTGATCCAGGAAGGCAGTGAGACAATCTCTCCATATGCATAGCCCTTTCATCATAATTAGAATGGTATGGACAAACCAATGAAAACAAGGGTAAAGTGAGAAAGATCCCCCATGATTCTGTTTCACTGTTTGCTTTCTCCTGTCATGGTTAAGAGAAATGTGCAATTTGATCCTCAATCAGTGGGTGGAGGATAACAGGGTAGAATTTACTTGTGTGCACTTGTACAGTTGTAGCCAAGAGTCCAAAAGTACATTAGAGCATGTTATACTGGCACTGAATTGGTAAGAGAGTCGTGGAGTATCCCATTCTGACAAATACAAGAAAGAAAAAAAGCCCCCAAAAAAATAAAATTTAAAAAAAAAACAAAACCCCCATAAAAAAACCCATAAAAATCAAAAAGAGAAAAAAAAACCTAAAAAAAAATCAGATCACCTTGTGATTCAGTGTAACTGTTTACTAACTCGAATAAAGCAATTGTTCACTCTTGAGTGTTCAGAGTACACCTTTTCTATAAGGCTGCTGCAGGGAAGTGAGGAGCAGTTTGCAGGACCAGTATCTCTGTGTCAGCGGTGTTGGAAGCAAAGCAGCAGAGTCAGCTGAGCCAGAGCCTTGTAGTGAATGTGCACTATGAGCACTATGTATATACTGTATTTCTATATTTTCCTTTGTACAGATTCACTTAAGTCAAGCTACTGTTTTACAGGTGCTCCTTATTTATTAGAGCTGTGAAAGCTTGGAAATCACAGGGGCGAGTAAGCTCGCTTTTTAAAAAAAACAAAGAAACAAACAAACAACAACAACAA
>VYZS01019782.1:21350-37831 GCA_013400695.1 Neodrepanis coruscans | reverse complement strand
AAAGGGGGGGGGGGGGGAGGGGCGGGGAATCCAACAACTCCTGAGTCCAGGGAGAGAGCTCTAAGACATACTGATGAAACATCTTCAAGAGAGCAAGAATCTGAAGCACCCTAAGTGTGCTCTGCTTTCCTTTTGGGCTTGCAACACTTTTCTCTCTCCCTGACTGCTGTCAGATTTATTAAAACAAAATAAATCTCCAAGAAAAAATGCACTTAAATGTGCTGTTGGTTTTTTTTTCCCCACCCTTTTTGTGCATGTGGTTTTTCATTCCTTTACCTGCCTGGTCACAGAAAAAAAAAAACAACTGTCTGAAGTCTCTGAAAAATATGTATAAGTGTTCTTGAAAGCTGTATCTATGTCCCTTCCATCTTTGTTCCTCCCATGACACTTCTCAGTTTCTGCAGTGTTTAAGGCATGGGGAGAAAAAATCCCACACTTAGGACTGTGCAGAGTTGGGTCCTGATCTTGGAGAAGAGCCCTGAGTGGATGCACTGGCTGCAGCTTCACTCATTTCAAGGGGATCTATGCAAGCACAGTTTGCTCATAGTGCGCAGAGTGTTCTGCCTGCCTTGTATGAGGATGGGGCTTTTCTGTGCATGAACTCCCTCTAAAATCAAAGGTTCTTCAAAGCACCAAGCTCCTCCCAAATGCTCCCAGACCTCTGCAACAGCTATCACACACAATAGCATTTGCTTCCCAGCTCTTGGCCAGCACAGCTAGCACTGCTGATGGAGGGCTTGGAATTGTCTGGTGAGCTCTGGAACTATTTGACGGTTTCATTAACCAGCCATGTAAGGCAAACAACAACAGCCTAAGCATGCCTGCTTAGAAGGGCATGTAGAGTAAATCTTGTCTTCCTAGTAAACAGCTTGCTGCATCTCTATTTATTCATCTGAACTTGGCTGTAAAATGAAGGCCGTGTGTATTGATTTTGCTTTTGTCAGTGGTCCAGAATTGTTAGCACACATTTTCACTCTTCTGAAAAACAACAGACTCTTTAGAGAAATCTTTCTTTCTGGTGAACTGTTGTTTCTTTTTTTTCCCCAGAAATGGAATCAGCTTGTCAAAAATCATCAGGACAGCACAGGTAGAGGAAGTGAGGCTGGAGTTGGCTTCACAGATTTCCAATGATCAGAAACGTATTTTAGCTTTCCTGAAAATTTGCCAGCCTCGCACTTTCTTAACAACTTATCCCAAAATTCAGAATGTGAACAACTGCTTTGGACAGCTGAATCAGTTCATTGTTTTCTATTTAAAAAATATTTCCAGCTGCATATATGGGGAGAAATATCCAAGAACACATAAACCTTGAGGAAAATTTAGACCAAATGGTATGATACATTATGCAAGAGAAACCTGCTTTATTTTTGAGGCCAAATTCATCCCTTGTACAATGCCAACAAAATGAATGGAATTACACAAAGGATGTAAAGGCCCTTTGCAATTAACGGGAATCCAGCAAACACTTACAGAACAGTGCTCACTCACTGCTGACATTATTTATTACTCACTAAGACCTAATAGTCAAGCCAAGCTCTTTACTGGAGAACTCACTATCTAGGACCCAGACAGAAAATCCTGATGCCCCGGGAAACACAGAGAAAGGTTCCTGTGTGCAACAGCCATCACTCCAGCTCTTGCACACATACAGATTCGAGATGCAGAGACTTCATGAGTAGAGAGGCTGCTTTGTCTCAGGTCTGTAAGCAGCCATCCCTGTGTGCATCTCTTCACACTGCCAGGGCAAAGGAGCAGTTTGGTGTGATCAGGCTGCATGGGTCCTTCTGCTAGCACGAAATTCTTGCTGTCAGCGAGAATTTGGCCTTGTGATAAGAGGGGGTCTGCGTGCTGCAAACACTCTGCATAAATTTCCTGCTGTGTTGTCTTAGATGATTTTGAGGGCTTTATTTTTTTCTACTACATATGACAGTTTTTGAGTGGCCCATTTCCCTGAATAAGGATGTCCCTCAAAATGAAAACAATTTGTGCTTTTTCTGTGCTAAATGATAGAAATAAATTTGCTTTGTTCAAATAAGTGCTGTGAGCCAAATTTGCAAGGATGCTTATCCAAGTGAGATATCCCATTCTGAGGTCCATATTTGGACACTCAAATCAACACTCAGCCAAACACATGCATGAGGCATTTCAGTGCCATTTGGAGTGTCCATATATAGAACTGGATGCCCTAACTTCATTGCCTTTGTTTTAAAAATAGGCCTGGAATATGTAAATGCATCATTTAATAACAACTGTGACAAACGTTCTGTGCTCAAACTAAGAGCAAATTTGCTCAGGCTGATTCAGGTTGATTCCACTGGAATTGCTCTGGATTTACAAGGTGTAACACACACAAAAAGCAGTCTCTTAAGTTGCTTTGCCTTCCACTCCCACCCAAGGCTGACTTGATATTTGGGACCTGTGAGTAAGGAAAGGTGGTACTCAGGCAGTAGCCACACATTCATGCAGCAGAGGGAGAGAGAGTCAGGAACTGAGTTGAAAACCTGTTTCATATTGAACATACCTGCTCAAATGTTTTGAAAAGGGTAGAACAGTTTTACATAGGCTTGCACACAGTTTACTTGTCCTTTATGTGGTAATGGGCAAAGAAATGCATTGCTACCTTGACCAACACTGGGACATTTTCCACAAAACATAGGATGCACCAGCAAAACACACCGAGCTGTGAAAAACACAGCTTAACAGCAGCTCCTGTCTATTTGCTTCCAGAAATGGCAGGAGCATGGCCCTTCAGAGGTGCAATGGATGCTGGCTGCAGGACACTGCAGCACCTCCAAGGATGACACAGTATCTGATACAGGGGTGCCCCTCAGCCTATCATGTTGGCCAGTCAAGACCTGTTGAGACTTCAACCTCTGTGACACTGTGAGGAACAGGGCGAGCCACAAGGAAGGAAAAAAAGAGTAAATCAGGCTGCTGACAGTCTCTTTTCTCAAAGCTGTTCCTGGTCTCTAAAGCCTCACCAATCGGCTGGAGCAGGTAAGTTTGCAGCCACTTCACTCACTGCTCTATTGAATTAAGTTTTCCAAGGACACACAAAACACAGAGAAGAAGCCAGATGCATTGACCAGGAGCTTTCCTTACAAATGATGAAAGTTTCTAAAAGCTGTGTGTCCCTACATCAGTAGCCCACAGGAGACTGTCACAGGAGAAGGGACATTCTTCCCTGTGCCTCCTGCATTGGGCTCTCTGGCATCTGGGCAGAACACACTTAGATGTGGGACACTGTCCCAGCTGGGGAGGAAAGCTTGGTTATTATTAGCTAATCAGATAGCTAAGGACAGAGATGCGTTGCAATTCCCACCTCTCAGCAGGAGTACTTTTTTGTTTGAAAGACCTTGGTGGACTTATTTAGTAAAAGAAAAAGGCCTGAGGAAGAAACAACTCTGCCTTCTTTTCTGAAAATTGTTGTCCTCAGGGGGTTTGCCAAGGGGCTGGGAGACTCAGCTTCAGTGTCCTTCTTTACCTGAAGGAATCAAGCCCACATAGGCACATGCAAAAGAAGTTGCTGAGAGTGGCTGTTATCCCTTCCTATGTCCCAGGAAGGGATTGATGTTATAGAATCTCTCCCAGCTTGTCTACTGGGACACAAACTACACTGAGAGAGTCGAGAGATGTTCTCAAATAGTGCCGAGAAGAGGAAGCACAGCCCTCCAGTTAGTGCTTGAGGCTTTTTCCTGGAGCAAAGGCATCTGCTTCTCCTCCATAAAGGGCTTTAGAGTTGCTGCAATGGATACTAACACACCATAGAGCCCATCTCTGAAGCAAAGGGAGCCTTCCCTAAGCCAGTTCTCAGGGTCCACCTTAGCATGCTGCAGCCCTTTCATCCTTCACACTTCCTGGGCCCTCAGCACAGCAGGGCAGGAAGCCCAAGAGTTCCCTGGGGCAGCAGTACCTGTCCTCTCTTTCTGGAGTACCTCAGGAGATGCAGTTTCCAGTTCTTTCCAGAGAAGACTGATTTATTGCATCCCAGTTGCTAGTGTGGTCTTTGGCGTGACAGGCATTATGTGAAACATGATGTTTGGGATACACACACACACACAGACACAGAGACACACAGACATACATACAAGTCGGGAGCAGCCCGCTGTATCACTCACAATTGTCTTTCTAAGCACAAAGCTAAGCAGGGTCCCAGGCACTGAAGCACGGCTGGATGCTGGGGAAAGCTGGCTGCCGCCCGCACGCCCGCACACCCTCACGAGAGGTCCAGCAAGATGATTTACGGGCAGGGTCAGGTAGAGGAGCTGACACAAAGAGGATGTGTGCCAGCCCACAGGCTTCTTGTCGGTCGACAACCAGGGAACAGGGTCGGAAGAGGGGGAGAGCATGAGCTGAATTCCTTAATAACATGAATTATAAAATCATTTCCTGTGTTAGGGGTTAGGAAAGAGAGCGAAGGACCCAGAGATCTTCCAAACAGAAAACAGCTTTTGTTAAGGCTTTTGGCCTAAGGAGTTTGAGGGGGGCGTGTGGTGGTAAGGGAAAGTGCTGGCACATTTTTGGCTGGAAGCCTCAGACAACATATTTTTTATTCTAGTCTTTATTTTTCAAAATAAAATCATGGCAAGGCAGCGACAAAGAGGGGAGAAGAGAGTGAAATTAGGAGGAATGGTACCCAAGTATTTCCCACTTCTTTCTGTGCCTGCCATTAAACACACAGGGTCTCCTTTATTATATACAGTAGCGGGATTAAGTCCACAGTCCAAAGGTTAGGAATGCAACAAGATACTTTTATACTTATTGATCCTTCTTTTTTTTTTTTAAGGGAGATTGTTTTCATGAAAGTTTAATTCACCTTTTTTAGCTTTTGAGTCTAACTGCCA
The DNA here is from genome assembly GCA_013400695.1 of Neodrepanis coruscans. NCBI lineage: Eukaryota > Metazoa > Chordata > Aves > Passeriformes > Philepittidae > Neodrepanis > Neodrepanis coruscans. The sequence goes on along the minus strand of VYZS01019782.1, from coordinate 32,987 downwards.
CACATTTTATCCCCTTTCTTTGTGAAATGCTAAATCCATCGGTAGGTTTTAGTTTTCCTGGTGTAACTTTTCAGAAACTGTATATCTGCATAGCAACCCCGCTGCAGGCAGCTTATGTCACGGTATCACATGTCAGAAAGATGAAAAGAACTCCAAATCTGAGCTGCTCTGCAAACTTATGTCCCCCATTCTTGGACATATATCTTCTGTACTTAATATAAGTGTCAGGAAGGCAAATTCAAGGCCAGAGAGGTGCAAAGTTTTATCTCGGAGATGACCAAAAAAAAAAAAAAAAGACACATGGCCTCAGTTCAGCTTTATGTGGACAATCAAGTAAGAAACAAAGATGGTCTTTTTACTCCTCTCCCAACTCCCCCCAGCCCCCACCTCACCATGTCCCTGTTGTCTGCTTCCAACTGCAACTTGAGCCTGAATCCTGAGCCCAGTGTCCAGATTAGAGATTGTTGACTCAGATTTAGTGGTGAAACTTGAGTCAGGCCCTGTTGATGGCATAGCCTTGAAGAAGCAGGTTTACTTCAAGCCAAAAGGGAGATTACATGTCAGATGAGAGCCTGCCTTTTCTTTATCACAAACTTCCTGATCTCCCTCTGTTCCAAGAGTGAGTGAGTGTGTGTGTGTGTGTGTGTGTGTGTGTGTGTGTGTGTCTGTGTGTGTGTGTGTGTGTGTGTGTGTGTGTGTGTTTATCCCCGCCCTGCGCTCACTTTCAATTCCTTCTATAGGGTGTCATAAATCAGGAAATTAGCAAGTGTGTGGCTGCCCTTTGCCACAGGCAGAGACAATGAGCTTGCTGTGTTTTTAACCAGTAGGTAGCACTTAACGTAATCAATGGAGAGCTACGTGCAGAAAGGATGAAAAATTTGGTCTTGGTCTGACCACTTACAAGGTATTTCTCATCACCTAGGCAAGCTGCTTTTATGAGAATATGACATGCCCTGGAAGCTTGCTCTCCATTTTGCAGGAGAGTCATTAAAAGAAATCATTACATGGGTTTTTTTTGTTCCTTGGCACACAGGCTGCTTTTCCTTGGCTTCTGATTTCATCCATCTTTCAGGCGCTTCGTGCCTTTAGTAATTTATGTGCAAGATTTTTCCAAACCTCCAAATGTTTTTCCATTTGGCAAACTCTGGAAGCCTCCACAGAATGTAACTGTAGAGTTTTCTTGTACTTCAAAACATAAGCCCTGTTAGCACAAAGATGCATCTAATACTTGTAATCCTGTACATAAAAGCTATAAATTCTTCTAAGACAATCGAAGATATCATTCCTTCCTGTGAGTCTTTACCAGCCTTGTTGCTGTAACCCTTTCCTTGATACAAGAAAGGAGAATTTCTCTACAAGTATTACTGTTTTTTTAACTATAGCTTTTGGAAGTTTTATGGTACCATATGGAGAACTATTTTATTCTACTGCTAGTAGCTCTCTCAATACTGGTTATACATTAGATAATTTTCCTTGTGTCTGACAATCACACACTATCAGTGAGACACCTTTGCTCTCACAAGAAAATCTGGGAGAATTCTATAGAAAGTCATAATACTACCACCATGAAGAATCTAACAGAAATTTTTATTACCTACTCTATTACTTACAACCATTGATTAAAAAAAAATCATGTATTTTACTGTGTATTAAGTTCACAAGTTTGTAGACTGGGTTTTGCAGAAGTCTCCTTACATTGCTCCTGTTCAGCCCATGTCTTCTGAGAGGGACACATGCTGGCAGATATCCTGACTGGGTTTTTTAAGGACTCCTAAGGGATTGAGCACTTGTATGTATATTGAGGAGACTTGAAGAAGTCCCCCAGCAGGGTAAGTATGGCCTCAAGAAGCAGTTAGGTTGATGTGAGTTGCAATCTGGGCTGCTGTGGCTTTCTTCAGGAATGCAAACCCAAGGGGAGACTCACTAAATGTTTTTTAAAATGCAGTCCAGTGAGTGATATCCCCGAAATAGCAGGGTATGTAACCACAAGAAAAGAGATCTTTCTCTGGCCATCCATGCTCATGGGAAATTACCAGACATTGAGGAACAGTATCTTTGCTTTTACTTGTTTATTTTCAAAATCCCTAAGTAGTTTACAAGGTTGTATTATAAAATACTTTCATTTGCTGGAAGTCCCAACTGGACAAAGTTCCTGAACAAAGAGTCTGTTTTGCCAGAAGGAATCAGTCCAGTTTAGGCCTAATTATTTACACAAAGTTGTGTTCCCTCCATGCCTTCTTGGCATATATACTGCCCTGCTTGCCCTGGAAATAAATGCTCAGTGAAACTATAGAATAACTAGTGGGATAAGTCACTTCAACAGCACCCAAACTCCTGCATCTAAACTGAATTTACATGGAAAGAACTGTGTATGTTTTACTTAAGAAAGGACAGCTCTGTCATCAGCTAGTGCAAATCCTTCAGCATCAGTCCTGATCAACCCTGGCACAGGAAAGAGGCACATCAGAGTGGCAGCAGGGACTTCTTTTTTAAAGAAATGAGTGTGAATGCTGAGAGCTTTGACAGTCCATTCCTCTCTTAGTTTCCAACTGTGTCAATCCAAAGTAAGTAGAGGAAAGGGTCAGTGAAATTCTTCCAGTCAACATTGCTGTGATGGAGATCAGGATTAGTCTCTTATACGTCATTCCTCAGACTGCCAAACTATGATGACATTTCTTTGAGATGCACACGACATCCGCATTAACAGCTGAAGATGTCATTGTGATCTGGCCTATTATGGTGAATTTATTACTGTTATATCACTTTAAAATAAACTATTCCCTGACTAAGTCAAATTAAGAGTACTTTATCAGGTAGGAGGCACATTTTCTTCTTGTAATTTACTTCCTCTTAAGCGACTCTAGATTTTTGCTTATCTTATTGGGTTGATTAATTGACATTAATTGACATTCTCAATTGTCAACATACATTAAAAAATAATTTCTAGCTGTTGAGGGAGAGAATGTGTGGAAAACACCAAGGACACCTGATCATGAGTGTGTGCTTTGCCTAGGCTATAAAGCTGCAGCATTTTACCATTTTCATAGCTCTTTTTTTTTTTACCTAGTTTTTGGTTTGACTGTCTGAGTGCTTTTCCTGCTCTCTCAAACTCCTCCGCATTGCATCCAGTTTGCTCTTCCAGAACTGATTGACTAGTACAGCAGGTCACCACTCCTGCTGAAATCAGCCAACAAGCCAACCATAACCCCAGCAGATGTTTGCAGTTTATAGGCCAAATGAGAGCCCCGCAGACCAGCGAAATACCAGCACCACAGATGTGGAACCTGGCTACTTGACATGAGCAACACAAAGCCCTGTCTTGCCCAGCTGGGCTGGGACTTCCAGAGGAGCAGAAGGTCTGAGAGACTAATTAGCCTGCAGAGCCAACACACTGGCCTATGCTCCATCATTTTGATTGGTGCAAAGTCCTTTAATGAAAAGCTGCATGAGTGAAGTCAGATGAGGCCCCTCTGTAACTTCACCTCGGAGTCTGGCAATCACCTGAGTTCATAATGTCCCCAGAAAGTGCCAGCCGGCTCTGCTAGGCTTTGCCATGCACCCCACTTGGGCCAGGACAGCCAGTCTGCCTCATTACCACAGTCAGCACTACTCCTGCAGTCTGAATGCAAAGCATGGAAATATAATGGTGACACCTCCGAGAAAAAATACCTTTTTTGTTTTTTTCCTTTTTTTAAATTACAGATGCTGCTGGTGAATAATGAGGAAGAGAAAAGCCAGCAGTTCTCAGCAGGACTTCGAAGAGCTGGAGGAGGGCAGAGCCCATCCTCAACCGGGCTCCTTTGTCCAAAGCCCGCGTTATTCCTCTGTTGAAATAGCCACGTTTTGTGCTTCCTGGACCTGACAAGAAAAGGCACAAATGATCTTAGTGGTTAACATTAGCTCCTGAAATCTCCACACCTTCCAGGACGCCTTGAGGTGCAGACTGCCACTGGAGCATCGAGTAGGTGTGGTTCAAAGAGAAAAGGTAGTGGGGAAAGCAGCAGCGTTGTGAACACACTGTCAGGCAGACGGAAGCCCCGCGCCCGCGTCCTGCTGACACAACGCGCCATTTCTGACGCCGGACGATTTGAGCCAACACCATGCTTTTCCGTGTGCCCGGTGGCGGGACTGAGGAGGCGGGCAGCAGCAGGGATGCTCCTGGAGGAATTGAGTCGGACTGAGAGAGGCGCCCGCAGCCCCCACCGCTCGGCTCCGGGCGCCGCCTGGCGGCTCCACCGGCTGCCGGCGAGAACATGCCCCAGGGCGGGCGCCGGCGGCCGGGATCCCCTCGCGCCCATCCCGCCGCCTATCCTGTCCCTGCCCGGCCCAAAGGAGCCCCTCGCCGCCGCCCATGGCTGCCCGGCAGCCGGGGTGGCCGTGCGGGGTGGCAGCCACAAGGTGTCAGCCGCGCTCCGGGCAGGTGGCCCCGCCGCCGGCAGAGCCGCGTGGCGGCTCCGCGGGGTGCACAGCCGGGACCCCGCAGAGGTGCCGGAGCCCGCCCTGGCCGCTCCTCCCCATGGAGTGATGGATGGGGAGCGACACTTCTTGCAGCCCCTGCTCTCAGGACAGCTTATAAGCCGTCTGATGTCAGGCGTAGGTGATGTCCGCGGTCCTGCGTGGGCCTGTGGATAGAAAGAGCTCGGTGCTTAGGGTGCTTATTCCATCGGAAGCTGCCGAAGAACCTACTCGCCTCAAAGGCATCGAAATCTTTAAGGTTTCAAAAGAGCTAATCACGTCAGTGAATTAGGGACGCAAGTGTTGTCAGAGTGTGTCAGATTTAGGGGCAGAAATGCCACTGCAAACCTCTGGGATCAGCGCTGCCATGTTTTGAAATGACAACACAGGTCCACTGGCCTTGCAATGTAGTCGTACCAACGCTGGTGGGGCTGCAGGATTTCATACCCGCTGCACTCAGGTGAATCTCTTGCAGGGCTGCTCCTACAGCCAAACATTCCAAAGGAATGACCTTGCCGAGGTCCCTGCCTGGGACCCCTCTTGTTCCTCTGGGCAGTTTTGTAGGCTTCTGTTCTCCAGGCCATGATTCCCTGCTGCGAAGCCAGTTTGCAGGTTCTGGCAGCTCCAACAAATCTGGAATCAGTGAGCTGGTGGATTTTGCTAACATGATCCAACAGTTCTTTGTAAAAATTGAGTGGATCTGTTGGAGACTTGTATGCATCATACTTAAAATAAGTCCCCTTTTAGTGGTAAGAGACAGGAAACAACAGAGTGATTAACTTATTCCTGAAATATGTGCTTAACTCATGGAAACAGAGAAGCTTTTTTATTTTCTGCTTTTGTGTGTAGTTATTTATGATGTCTAGTGAGGAGCCAGGTCCCAAAACAGTATTCCTCTTTCCCTAGGTAAAGAGCAGGAAACTGATTTCTCAACTGTTCTTCATTATGAACTCCAGAGTTCATTGCAGATGGACGTTGACCTCTACTGTGCGTAAACCTGCAGGTACCCCTTTGCAGGACTGTGAATGGCTAAATGATGCCTCAGAAGGTGCTCTGTATGCACCTAGAAATGCAGACCCTGGAAAAAATCCTTTACATGCGATGATTTCTTGGATTAGCTCTCTTAATCCCACAAAATGTCAAGGTGATCTCTCCATGGTTCTCCTTCTGAGTTATGCTTGTAGAGTAGAAGGTGAAGGCTGCTTCCCCCATGTATGGTCTGTTACAGCTAGAGAGCTGAGATGGTGTTTTTGACAGAGGATTACTCTGGATTGCACTTCTATGTTACTGCTTTTATACTCTGTTCTCTAAAGCATTTAAGCACAAAGAATGCCTCAGTGAAGAAGTTTCATCTTCTCAAATAAAAAGTCATATGCAGTTTTCCTGCAGATTATATTCCATAGGAACAAAAACAAAACCAAAGAAGACATATAAATAAGACTTGTAGGATGGCGTGAGTCAGGTAGGGCATGCAAGGCACCACAACCTTAAAGTGAGAAACAGATAGAAGAAATTTCACTTTAGGATCAGAATTAACCTAAATTGGATGTAGAATGCAACTTTGAATGAAAGATTAAAAAAATCTAAAAAATTAGTATTTATTCATGTCCAAACAGTTTTTATTGTAAATGTGAACAGAGAAAAACAGTTTCCACAGCTTTAATAAAATTACAAAGGTGTTGTGGATCTTTAAACACTTTTCTGTCCCTGTCCTGTCTCTGTCCTTGACGGTCCTGTTATCTTTGTGGTTTTCTCCACCTTTTTCTCACTCAGAGGAGAAATGTACCTGATGTTGTTCTGGGGGCAACTCTGGGGCAAATAATATTTTGACCCTTAGGCCACGTGTGTGCTTCTTTATGGTTGTTTCAAGGGCAGGCTTTGTCCCATAGAGAAGAAACCCTTCCTTAGCAGCAGGGAATAGCTTTAGAGTATTGGAACAGAGCAGAGCTAATGAATTGCCTGTTAATGCCCCATCCATGCTTATGACAGTTAGTAAAGACACTGGTGACAAGGTAATTTTTAATAGGATGAGCAGTGTGTCAGAATACTAATAGAGCACTAAAAGAAATGATTTCCAGGGGAGTCACCTCATTTCTCAAGTGAAAGAGGGGACTATACCCTGCGGCCCTTTCCTCAGAGCTTTTAAGGACTGTCACCTATAATGATCCAAATCCCACAGCCTCTTCTGAACTGCTGCTTAATTGGGAAAGTACTCAGAGAAGAAAAAAAAAAGAGTCAATCCTGCAAGTCACCGAGCTTCCCAAACTTCGCTGAATTTAAGTCTTGCTGAGTTCAGCTAGACTTGGAGGATTCAGCTGGTTAAGGGTTAATTATTTGTGTTGTCTAAATAACCCCTATCAGTGATTGAGCCCTTCAGAGTCACAAGCTGTCTAGAGAGTAGGAAAAGAAATCCAAAAAGCTTGTTGGCACTGGCAAGGGAATCCTAGGAAATAGTCCACTCTGTGGTTGAGCTAGACTAGCTTACCTATATGTAACTGTGATGAACATAAATGGGTAACAAGAATGGGCAACAAAAATGGCCAGAAGTGTGAAAATGTTTCTGTGCAAAGGAGAGGTCATTGGTGTGACTATCCTTGCTAAGAGAGAAACACAGAAAAATGGCAGAGGAGGGATAGGTTAAATATTGCTATTTTCCCTTCACAGTATGGAAAGAAATTAAAAAGTCAGTATGAGGATCTTTTGCATTACATATTAACCTGAGGATACCACTGTCACAGTACTTTGGAGGCAGAGGATTTTTTAAAAAGGTAACACATCTACAGAAGGAGGAATGTTCAGAGTTAAGTTTCCTGAGCACAAACCAGTGACTGGCAAGACATCTGGGTAAATTTGTGGTCTTTGCATCTTCTTTTGATGGTCCCACTGAGAGCCAGTCAGAGAGACGTTACAGTCCGAAATGACTGTGGAGCTTCTAAGCAATTGTGCCATGGATGAGGCAACCTCTTGCACAAGTAAAAAGCAGATAAATTCAATCCTTTGACTATACAGTGGTAAACTCTGAAGATATATACTCTCAGTTTTTGGTATTTTGTGAGCCTTGTGCACTTATTTTTAACCCATTGGTGCTGTAAATGAATAAAAAAAAATAATATTGGCATGGTTATTCCCTTGTGTGATAGTGAAACCATCATGTCTTACCTGCTGGCAGTAAATATACCAAGGACTACTCTGTAGAAAAATGCAGCCTTTTGCAGATCAGTGGTTTAATAATGAAAAAACCCACACTAAACCCTCAATTTGGAGAAGTTAGTAAGTTTTACTATAAATATGCCTGAAATACACTGTAAATAATGTGTCCTGGTCAGATTTCTTCTTAAGAAACCTTACAATCTTCACTTTAGGAAGGAACCACACCAAAATCAATGGAACTATTCACTTTAAAAGCTTATTAATGTGAGAGCAGGTTTACTTTACAGGAACGAGCTGCAAGAGTCCTCTCTTACCAACCAAAGATTTATCTACCTAGCAAAGATTTATTGCTCTGAAGCTAAGGTTGAAACGTGCATATCTGTATATCCCTGTAATTACAGTATGTGTCCTTTCAATTGCTTCATATATCTAGGTACTCTGAGTGGCCTGATAGCTGTATGTCAGAGAGATGTTGTGAACTGATCCTTTAAGAGCCTTCATGCTTAAATTTAATGTTTTCCAGGCCCTTTCCATTACTGATCTTCCTGGTAATAATAGTATCATCCTGGTCACAGGTAGGGTTGTTAAACAGTAGCCAGTCAGCATATTAGAAATGATTACTTCTTTTTGTTATTATTTTACATTTTTGTCTGACCTCTGTCAGCAGTCCTAGCTGTTTGTTCCTAAACCCTCCTGGAAGCTTTTAGCCTGACTTGCTGTTGTTTGGATCATCCTAGAGGAGGAAGAGATTTGGAGGAGGAGGAGGGGAGGCATAGATGAGCTGTGAAGCAGGGGTGGCAGAAGCCTTGTGTTAAGCAGCTTCTAACACAACATAAACTTTCTCCACCTGTGGTAGATTTGCTATTAGAGGATCCTTTACCCTTTCTTTTACATGGTGGATACAAGATCAACTGTTTGTCTGGCAGTCCTCTAGCTGTGGGGCCAGAAACCTCCCTCTTTTAAGAGGAGAAAAGGAACAATACAAAAACTATCATTGTTTTTAACTACTTTCAAATCAATGTTCGGTTTCTTTTATAGACAAAATTAGCATCTGTTGCCACAAGTCTGACTCACTCTTGGTTGATAGAACACCAAAAAAAATCTATGTATACCACTATAGATCAATACTTATTTGTCTATAAAGATGCAAGAGTTATTTGGATATACAGGCAATATGGACTTCATGCCCACGTGAAAACACACCAAAAAGCCTCAGACCCCAGTGATGCACTTTTTGCCTGAGGGAAAAAAAGGATGGTGTTTCCCTCTACTCAGACTGTATACTTGGTTATCAGTCCAGTGACAAAGAGGTAGTTTGTCAGATAAGACTTTAATTACTTTGGTCCCAATGGCTGCCCCAATGTTTTGATGTGTTTGCAGAGTGCTCTGTGCCTGTGTGGCAACCCTTTTGTCCCAGGAAGCAAGAACACTGTTTCATGTTATGGTGGTGGGGTGTGGGTGGAAATTTTGATCATGATACTTAGCCCTCATTCAGCTCAGGAGTGGCTACCGAGACTGGCTTTGGAATGGCAGCCCCTCTAGCTGTGACACTGTGGGATTCCTGTAGTGGTCCCTGAAGACTGGCAATGGGGCCTCATGAAATGTGTAAGTAGAGAAAAGACTCCAAGAGAGCGAAGGGTCCACAGCATATTCATGGGGCAGCTGCCTAAGTCCATCATGTAGGTGTGTTGGCAACAGAGGTATTTCTCTTCTCAGGCACTTCAGCAGAAGGAAAGTGTGCTATTTCTCTTCAGAATCAGCCCTCAAGCCCCTTTTCAAATTAGGTGTATTATAAGGCAATTCAACACATAATCATAATAATCATAGAGTCATAAGATAGCTTTGGCTGGAAGGGATCTTTAAAAGTCACCCAGTCCAACCACTCTGTAATGAGAAGGGTCATCTTGAACTACATCAGGTTGCTCAGGGCTTCATCCAACCTGGGACATCCAGGGACATTGCAGGGATGGGACATCCATCATATCTCTGGACAACCTGTTCCAGTGTTTCACCACTCTCATTGTGAAATATTTTTTCCTTATATCCCATCTAAATCTGCCATCTTTTAGTTAAAAACCATTACTCCTTGTGCTATTGCTACAGGCCCTGCTAAAACTGCTAAAAAGTTAGTCCCTATATTTTTCTTATAGCCCCCTTAGTTACTGGAAGGCTGCTATGAGGTCTCCCTGATGCCTTCTCCAGGCTTAACAACTGCAGATCTCTCAGCCTGTCTTCATAGCAGAGATGCTCCACCCCTCCGATTATTTTTGTGGTCATGCTCTGGGCTTGCTCCAGCAAGTCTATGTTCTTCCTGTGGAGAGCTGGATGCAGTACTCCAGGTGGGAATTCACAAGAGCAGAGTAGATGGATAGAATCCTCTCCCTCGGTTTGATGATGCAGCCCAGGCTATGGTAGATTTTCTGGGCTATGAGCGCACACTGTTGGCTCATGTTACACTTCTCATCCACCAGAACTACCAAGTCCTTCTCTGCAGGGCTGCTCAGGGCTGCTCTCAGATCCCTTCATCCCCTAGTCTATACTGATACTGGGAGTTTCCCCAACCCAGTTTCAGGACCCTGCAAAGTGATGAATCCTTGAATGCTTTGAATCCTTGAAGCTGAGCAGCACAAATTCTGGGCCCAAAATTAATGATTTGAAATTACATATAGTAATTCAATTTATTGGTTTTATCTGAATGAGACTCTTGGATAACAGTCACAAATGATGGTGGGTAAAACTCTGGTTGGGTTTTACTCTCACTGGAATAGGGGTGTGATGTGTCAAGATCATATCGTTCGTGTGGATTGCCAGTGGCGTATAATCTGAGTTGGACTTTGATGATCCTTGTGGGTCCCTTCCAATTCAGGTTATTCTATGATTCTATAATCTAAGGCATGTTTTGCTTCTACATGTTACAAACCAGTTGACAGTACAGAATACATCATGGGCCTTTCTTGGAAATGCCAGCTGGTCATCTAGAGCAAATGCAGAGCTTTTTGGGGCTGCCCTGGACATGGCAGAGCTCTGTTTCCTTGGCTGGACTGCTGTGGACAGAGCTGTGTAGGAGAAGCCTTGATGCACTCTTTCCCTCTTGGCTGGGGAGCTGCACAAAGACTCACACTCTTGACTTTGCAGGATGCAAGGCTGCCCTGCAAGGGAAGATGAGCCAGGAGCCAAGGCTGGTTTGTCTGAGTCTGCTGGGAGTCCAGGAGTTTAGCACACAACATGTCTGTCTCCTGTCAGGAGAGGCTTAGTGTCTTTTCCGTGGAAACTTGGCGGGCAGTGGAATGGCAGGTCCAGGGAAGCTGGCCAGAATAGCACTGCTGGTGCTTGGGGAATACCAGACAGAATTTTCTGCAAACCAAGAATGCAGAAATTCTTGTCCTGGGCAAATCATTGTGGCCTCGCACCCAAGGTGAAGGTAATTAAACCCTGGGCAGAAATAACATTCTGATTTACATGTGCAAGCCCCTTCCAGTATGAAACATGGCTGCTTGAGCAGCTCTCTCCTGTCTCGAGGGGCTCAGTCTGACTGCAAACCACAGTGAGGTCAGGAAAGGCCCTTTTCAGGTTAATGCTTCTACCCTAGCCTCGCTTCAGGAAAGTTTTCATTAGGGCTGGAACACTGGTGACAGATATAGCTAAGGTTGCCAAAGTGTTTCCATTATGTTATATCTCCCTGTTTTCACTTGCTTGCAACTATCCAAAAGTTTCACCTAGAAGGCTGAAATTTTCCAGGCCTCCTCTCTAGCTGGAGGTGAAGGGTTTTGTGGAAAGTTGGAAAAAATAAAAAAAGAGAGAAAAAATGGTTCTTCTCTTTTTAAAATGGCAGCATCCAGGCAGAGGTCATAATTTAAAAGAATGTGGTGGTTTACCACAAATTCAGTGATTTTGGACCAGAGACTCTGAGAGAAGTCACAAACACACCCCAAAATGAAGAAAACACACAAATATCACAGTTTATTTTGCGCAAACACAAAAACCCGACAAATAAAGTGCAAAACAGACAAACAAATTAAATTTTCCAGGGCC
>VYZS01019782.1:9828-21242 GCA_013400695.1 Neodrepanis coruscans | reverse complement strand
GCTGGCTCGCCTGGCGCGATCGCCCGCAGCCCCGGCAGTTCCTGGCGCGTGCCGTGCGAGCGCGGGGCAGCCCCAGCACTGCTCCGCCGGCGGTTCCGTTCCCGACGCGGTCCCCACGGGCACGACAGCCCCGGGACTGCGGGACAGCCCCGGCGGGGAATGGGGGGGAACGGGTTTATTTCCCAACCTAGAACAAAGAACAAAATTTAATAAAAGCAAATAGTGCTATTGCACACTCAGAAATGACTGAAACTTTGAATTTTGGATGATTCTCCAAACAATATTTTTTATGTTAAGTGTTCCAACTAATTTTTACTTGGTCTCTTTTGCTACATTCACCCCTTTTACCTCAGGGCATATTCAGGCAGTGTTGCCTGCCTTACGCTGCTCAGCCTTCAGCCCCTTCTGCTTTCTGTCCACAGTTCCAGGCTTGACAGAGGCTCTATGACCTGAAGCTCCTCTCAAAATTCCTGAGCCAGGGCCTGGATGGTTTCTGTGACCAACAGGGCTCTTCCCCGAGTGCACATTTGCATGTCAGTTGACCACTTCTCTGTTGGATTTGGGAAACCTCTGTTGTGCTGGACTGTGTTGGGGCTGGTCTCGAAGTTGCAGTAGCCTCAGCTTGTGGACCTTTAATGCAAGTATCCATTCTGAGCCAGAGGTGGGCTGCAGACTGTTAAACCACGTGGCCATGTAGCATGAAACTCTAGGTAATAAATTTACAATGTAAAAATCAATTAACATGAAGAGTGTTTTTATTAGCACCAAATGTAGATGCTGTGATTTCTGTGGTAAGCGTGCAAAGCAGAGAAATCTGAAGCTAAATAAGGCTGTAGCTATTAATCATGCTTTCTAATTCATTTTACTTCTTGTCCAGAATGCTCATTTGAAATTGTTTCTGAGGTAAACAAGGGCTGCAGGTCTAGGTCTTTGCAGCTGGAGTATGGAACTATGAAGTTGGCTTAAAATGAACCGGTTCACACTTGAAAACTCATACTTTACAGTTCTCTGAAAAAGAACCAAGTAGTCATCTCATTAGCATTGCCAGAAACCACTAAAGGAAACCTGAAGTAATCCATTTGTTCTAATGGAGGTGTTTTTTTCTTCTAGTATAATGGATTGCCTTGGAGGTTTGCATACTCTTTTGGGTAGTTTTTCTCTGGAGAAGGCAGAAGACCACTGCTTCCCAGGGCTATTGGTGATGCTTTGTCGTCAATGGCAGTAATAGGACATGGGTTTAGCTGTGAAGGACCTCTGCTGATGAGGGATGGTAGAGCCAATAAAAATACGCAAGTCAATAAAATCGAGACAAAGTCAAAATTCTTCAAACTGGATAAATAAAACACAGGAGACAGACAGATTCGTGTGTGGAAGTGGAAAATCAAGATCTAGAAATTTAGAGAGCAACTAACCCCTTCCTGCTGCCTTCATCCCTGCAGTCAACTTGAGTTTATTGTTTTCAATCGAGGGGTTTCTCCCAACTCAGCTGGGCTTAGCCAATTCTCTTAAATACCCAGGAGGAGATTTGTATACCATCCTTTTCATAACAGTACTCAAAACTTAATGATCTGACTTTTACGTTCCTGTCACTGCATGTGACATGCACACTACATATTCCTGTCAAGGAATTTGTGAGTCTGTGAAGACTGAGATCTCCTGAAGCTTGCTGAGAAGAAGCATTACAGACAAGGGCTCATCTTAAATTTTATGCCTTTATCCCAGGATGAATGTACTCCAATTTGCTGAAGGAGGTACTTTATTTCAATTAGGATTCACAGTCCTAAACCTCCTGGAACTAGAGGCCAAAGCCTGTTTGTTCAGAAACTCAGAAGAGCTCAGTCCTTCCAAAAGACAACCCGGTGACATGGTGGCAGGTCTTTTATTTGGCAGGTTGGTGGCTAGATGGCTTGTTGAGGTGTGGAAAAAGCCTTCATAAATTTTCAGCTGCAATGAGGGGGCTTCAGTTTTCTCTGCTTTGCATGCTTACCAGTGAGGTAATTAAAATCATCTCCCAGGAGAAAGTGTAAAAAACCCCTGCCAGGTGACCTAAGGCAGAAGGATGCTTATTTTGCATGTCCTGCAAGTACATGTAAAGTAGAGATTCTCATCCTAGTGTGGCCTTAAAAATCACTGCCCATGCACAAAACTGAGCTGTTAGGATCTCCAGGGAACTCGCCTGCTGAAAGCCGAGGTTCTTATGTCACCTTTTGGTGGAGATGGCATTAAAAAAAAGCTCTGAGTTTGGGACCTTTATCCCTGAAATAGAGGTACCTGTTCATGGCAATGGAGACATCAGTTGTAATAACAGCGAGGTTGTCTCATAGACAAAGGGTGTTGTGTCAGTGTGGGGACTTCATGGGTAAAACTTGAAGGATTTCAGGATCCCTGAGCCTCTGGCTGAGTTGTGCCAACTAGTCAAAGGGCTAGCTGGGAGATAGGCAGGGAAACACTATCCCTTCCTCAGGAAGACAAGCTGGAAAGAATTTCACTGGCGTGGGTCCAGTTGAAGCTGTGTCAGTGAAACACATGGAGGCAACAGTTTGGGAAAGCTGAACGCCTAGTCAATCACCTCCAGAGTGCTCAGGAGAGACTTCAAATAGAAACCAGGTTCATTTCATGTCTCTAGGATGTGCAGTTTGCTCTATATGGTGATCACTGTTAAGTGGCAGGGTGCAGGTAGGCATTCATGTGTATATATGTGTGTGTGTTTATGTGTTATGTATAGGGGTCTATATATAAGACAATTAGTCCTACTTCACTGTGTCTAATTTTAAGATTCTAGCAGCTAAGACTTCAGTTGAAAGACTTCTAGCACTTGAGAAATAATGTCTAAAATTTTTAATTGAGAGAAGAATCATTATTAACTCACCTGTGCAGGTAGATCTCTGAGGCAAAGCTCAGGTAACGTGACTGAGGCAGCATTGGCATTGGCATTCCTTGGCAACAGGAAGAGAAAAACAAAAAACAATGGTGGAGGTCACTGGCTTGCTCTGAGGCCGCTTACAGCCTTCATATTGTACAGCTGCAACGGTTCCCAGCTTTCGAGATGTGCTCACTGGAACTTGAATTGCATGCCTTTCAGCATTTCCTGGTTCAAGGCAGAAAACTAGCTGATATTTTGTTTCCTAGACAGCGATCTTGAAGGAGGAATCCAGCTGGAAGTGGATTTTTCTGGTGGAAAACAGAAAGTTGTAAGAGAAGAACCAAGCTGTTCTAAGCAAGGAGAGTGGGGGACAGGGAAGCAATGATTAATACAAGGTTTAGCAGCCAAGTGAAGGAAGGATACAGAGGTGCAAGCAAAAGTGGGAAAATATGCACAAAAAATGTAGAAGGTAGAGCATGGCCAGAAAATAGAGAATTCCACCCAAAAGGAAGCTGTACTCTAAAAGGAACTGTTCTCTAAGAGAAAGCAGAAGATGTGTTAACAGAAATGAAAGTGAAGAAAACACTAGATATCACCAGCCAGCATCATCTTACCTGAGAATTTCACAGTCAAGTTTTTCAGTGCTGGGGAAACACAGCACTGGGGACTCAAAAGGCACTTGGTATCAGGCTCTGACGCTCTGGTCTTGAGTCATTCTTGACTTCTGACAGGCACCACTTTCTGCAGCGAGGATACGATGGATTGTACAACATATTTTATATTCTCCTGAGCCACATATGGTTCTGCTTCAAAACAGTTGTTGTCTTTCAGCTTTTTCCCTGTGAGGGAAAAGCTTCCCTTGAACCAAAGCACAGTATTTCCTGTCTGCTGCCTGCACACTGTTGTACCATCTCTCCTTCTCTAGGGGACTATGGTTGTGTGCATGCTCCAGAAAGAGGCTGCTCTGCAGCAGTGGAAAAAAGCGGAGTTTAGTTCCAAACATAACAGTAATGGCACCAAGGAGAAGAATAGGGAAACACCCCTATCAGCATCGATAGCCTTCTGCCTGCACCCGCCCCAGCACAGAGGCTGCACAATGTGCTCCACAGTTCAGCCAATATCCACCAACATTGAGTGAGATCCATGGTCACTGCTGCGGGGTTGGCATGTGTCTGCCTGGGTGTGTGCATGCATTCCTATGCAGAATTGAGAGCACAAGGCAAAATCCTGCTCTTACCAACAGCCCAGTAAGTTGGGAGTTGCTGCTGAAGGTCATGGCAGGGTGCCAGGCATGTAGACATTTTCATATGAAGTGGTCAGCAGAAGGAAGGCTGCTGTGTCCCTGCAAAGATCATTTGGCACTGGAGGGAGGAGCTTTGCCTAAAGCAGCTGACTTTTGTATGGCTATCTCTAGAAATGTAGATAAAGAACATTTCATACTGGAAAAAACCCTGCTGTTGAGTTAGCTATTGGCACTTTTCGTCTTCCATTTCCAAGCAACTGGATAGATTCTGAATTTGGCTCTGTCTGGGACAGGGAAAGCAGTACAAAAGGGACTGGTAATCAAGGAGTGCCTCCAGCTTTCTGAGCATAATAAAACACATTTTTGTACTCTTCTTTGGACACTGATGGCAAAAATCCTACTCTCTAGTAAAAGAGTTGAAATTTAGAATGATGATTACATCAGTGGAAGGAAGCCAGACTTGCAATGCTGCAAGCCAGCACAAGATCTGGATGACAAACAAGATGCAGCATTATAATGGAACTTTTGAGGTTGTTTCCTTTTTAATTTTGTCTTGTGATGGCCTCTTGTGATTTGACTACATTAGGCTATGTCTGACTTTAAGAAGCCTCTCATGCAGCGGCAGTATGCCTGAGATCAAAACTTAGCACCCATGGTTTCTATTCCCTTCTTAAATATAAATTTCAAGGTGGTAATAAATACCAAAACAAAAAAGATATGCACTTTTAGTGACTGAGAAGCAAATTGATGTTGAATGTAGGACATTTTTTCAACTTTCCTCTTGTTTTTCCTGCTGTTGTTTCATGCTAAACATTACATTTGCAGATGCAAAATTTGAAGAACACTTTATCTTCAAGCACTGAGAAACATAACATGTAATTTGTGGCTTCAGCCAAGAGTGATGGCCTTATTAGTAATGGGAATTTACTGATTAACCGCTGTTAGCAAAACATCATCTTCAAACCTGTTAGTCTGAAACTGGCAGCCGCTCTGTCAGCAGGAGCTTTTTTTATTTCATCTCGGGGACTTCTGTAGAAATATTTCTCATTTAAACATCTTTAGCCTTGGCCTTTCAGTAATTTTTATGGTCTCAACTAATAGGTTAACAATTGGTTAAGAGCAACTATCAGCTTAATGTCAAGTCATTCACAGGGAAAAGTTCAAGGAGAGAAGTAACACTATTTCAAAAGGTGGCTTATTTTTGAACAAAGAGCTCCCATCAGTTTAAAAAGCCAGAGGCATAAAAATGAATGTGAGAGAGAAATGGAAAAATCAGCACTGGAGAGGAAAGGCTAAGGGTCTACGTGGGGCTAGGAGAGGAGTGCCAGGGTGGGGAGAGGGGCTGGAGGTGTACCACAGTGCCTGTGGGTTACCTGTGCTCTTCAGTGGTTGGCACTGTGTCATGGGGTGTGTGGTTTGCAGGCTGGCTTCAATCCCGGCTGCAGCTACTCCTGAAGTGCTAGTGTGGGGAGGCTATGCACGGCTGCTTGAAGTTCTTCACCCATACTTCAGATCCCTGCAGTGATTCCCAGGTCTGGAGAATATACTTTATCCTAGCTCCAGCATTGTGTCCTCTTACAGGCCATCATGGTCTCCTCTCTTCTTGCTCATAGTTCCTTCACCAACTTGACCTACATTTTCTTTTTTGTGTTTCAGCATTTTCCCTTTTTGCTTACAATTCCTGTCTTTCCTATTTTCTCCCAGTCTCAAACAATACTACCAGTTCTCAGTCTCTCTAGGCTTTTGTTCATTCTCCTTCCACCCTGTCCCTCAGACTCAGCTCTCCACGCCTGCTCAGGATGCATCTTTCTCCTTCATGATTTCTAGGCGGTAATGGGGCACTGAGCAAGCTTACGAAGGATATATATGTTGTTCTTCCTCTTTGCTTCTGTTCCAGGTGTTAAAATGGTCTACACACAGCTGGGAAAGGAAGTCCTGCACAGCCGTCATTGACATGTGTGCAATCAAGATGGCATTGGCAGATAGATATGTTCATTTGAATGAGTCTCCTTGCCAGGGCATGAACAGAGATTGCTTTTCTTTTCTTTGCTTTTTTTTTTTTTTTTTTTTTTTTTTCCCCAGAGCTCTCACAGAGACAGATCTTGGAATTACAGGGTTGGAAAAGTGACAGTCTTACCTCCAGAGTAAATCTCTGCCGAACTGAAGCTCTCTGATTCTTCTTCTGGATGTGCAAAGTGAGGCAAGGGCATGGGAAGCAACTCCTATTTCCCAACAGCTTAAAAGCTCATCTTTCCTGGATATAAGTTTTCACCAGAAGTTTTCCTCGAAATACTGGCAAATGAACATCCTTCCCAGATGGGTTCATTGTAAATTACCATAACAAAGATGGACAGGCTTTCCTTGCAGAAGTCTGAAAAACCTGAAACACCCCTGTCATATTACACTCCACTTTGGCATGGTAATACCAGATAAACAGTCTATGCAGGGGGCTGTGTAAAACTTTGCCACCTGCCATATCCCAGCTCTTGCACAACAGGTTCCTGACAGATGTGCAAGAGGCTGACAGCTGTATGAGCAAGTGACTGACTGGTCTTAAATTGGGTGAGTTCTTATATGGGGAAGGACAGCCAGGCCACTGTTACCATCACTCCAGGTAATTAGGGGAAGAAAAAGTCTACTGTACATAACAGTTTACATAGCAATTATAGAAGGCATCCAGATCTCTTGTTTGTTTTGCACTAGCAGTTTTGACAAATGGTGTTTCACTCTTTACATATATATGCATGTATATATTTTTCTAAAAGTGTCTGTATATGTGTATATATATATATATTCATTCATTGTCTGAGATCTAAATCCTGGTGTCTTGGCTGTGCAAGGCAGGAATGCTGATGTCTTATTTACTTGTTTGATTCCTTGTGGAGCTGCGACGTGAGGCCCAACTGGGATCTTTAGACAGAATAATAAATGAGAAGTGCCTCATGGCCAATGTTATTCAGTGATCTTCAAGCTCAGTGCTGGCTTCCTGAAGTCCAGTCTACTCTATACACTTCTTATAATCAAAGAAAGGAGCTTTCTCCCTCCCCCCAGTATTTATTACAGACAGTGTATGAGATTCAAACCAGGTCAACAGAGCACCTTGCAGACACATAAACCACTGATGAAGTTAAATTGCTTCACCTCAGAAACCAGGCTCTAAATGACTTCATACAGCTTCTAAATATATTCAGTCTGAAGGAAAAGTTTCTTCTAGCTTTAAGCCTGGAGATAAAAGAACTGTCTGGTGAAAAAAAAGGCAAATTTCTCCTCATCAGAAGAGGAAAAATGCTGCACTTGATTGTTTAGGGGCACAAGGGAGGTACATGGCTGAAGTCAGGCTTGTTGTATACAAACCAGGACCTAATTCTATGGTGCACTGGGAATGTGAGCATCCATACCAGGGGAGAGGATGCAGTTGCCATCAACAGGAGTTGACCCAGGGCCTCCTGTTGATTCTGCCAAGGCCTTTGGCCACACAGCACTGGGATATGTACTTGCCTGCTTTTTTTCCTGTCCCTTGGATGGAAGCACAGTAACAAGCCACAGCTCAGGATGAGCAGCAGCTGGGTTGCTGTATATCTTACAAACCTTGGTTTTAGTCTTAGAGCATGTGAAGGAATACCATAAGAAGAAACAGCTTTAAAACATTTTTTTAAGTCTACCTTAAATTCAGGATTCATAAAGAAGAGTCAGAATTAAAAAAATCAAGGGGTGTCCTGAACCCACTTTTTTTTCAGCATAGTCCCTTGGATACATTCATCTACCTTTTCTGTAACATTAGTTTTGTACCTGATTTCTATCTGATTACAGAGAACAATAAGAAGATAGGACCCAAAGACTATTATCTAGGGCCTATTCTCACTTTCACTGATGTGGATGGCAAATTGACTCCAAGAGAAACTTCATCATGCTGTATTGTTGATAGTATCATAGAGGAAAGTGTAATTAAAGGGCAAAAAAGAGGGGCATCATTCAATGCAGTGTATTTCTTGGATAGCTAGAGCTGACTCCATATAACAGGGAAAGTGTTTCTTATTTTCTTGGGGAAGCTTTTTAATGGTAGTTGAGCTGAGATGCCTTTGGCTTTTTTTCAGGCTTTTTATTGAGATGTTGGTAGAGTATTCCTGTAGCTGCCAGTGTGTAAAGTGGGCAGATCAACCTTGAAATATTATGGTCTTTGGACTAATTTTACTCTTGTTTTCTCCCCAGTGTAAATCCAGAATAACTAATGACTTCAGCTGAGCCACCTCAGATTTACATCAACACAAATGAGAGCAGGGTCTGTCCATGCAAATGCAGCCTGAGGCGTCTGACTGTGTGTTGCACCCTTGCTTCAAATTGACACCCTAGCCTTAATTCAGTGGAGAACAAAAAAAACCAACAAAAAACTTGCACTGCAAATGAGCTTTGGTGCTAATGTATTGCAGTGGGGATTTATCAACACATTGACACCTCAGTATCCATCTCCTATTTGCATAGCAGAGAAATGTGAATAAAAATATGAGATTAGTTCTGTACTGGTCAGGATAGGAGGTAATTCTGGCATTACCAGAGCTTTTGGCTCAGCCATAAGGAATTTGGTAGGTAAAAGTGCTTTGTGTGTTGAACATAATGAATACTGCAGATGTGTATAGACAGAGCCCAAGTCCTTATTTAAAAAATAAGGTTTATTACATAAAACATACATAGAACCAAATAAATACAATTCTTTATTAAAAATACAGAAATCATTTTGCAATTGTAAAAGAAAGTATTGGCTTTTTCTATGAAACATAAATCTGAAAGTTTGGGACCTTTTTATTTTATCACAGCTGGTCCCCTTCCATACTACATTCTTAAACATACTGAATCAAATTGAGAAACCCAACCAAAAGTCTGTTGTACAAAATTGAGAACATTTAGATCAGTAATACTCAGCTTAATTAAGATGCAAACAGTAGCATATAGCACACGGAACAGGCAATATACAGCTATACATTAAAACATGCCTCTAAATAGTGACAGAATCCACTGGAAGGAATAAGTTGCAGTTAATAAAAAACAATGTCTGAAGAAATAAAAAAGGAATCACAGTTTGACACTATATTTGGTAAATGGCTGCATATGTATTGAAACGCATGTGTTGTACATATGACGAATGAATAAACTGGACCCACCCACATAGAACACGCTAAATTGACAGTTATTTTGCTGGATGCATGAATATGTATGGGGTGTACATATGGTGGGCAGGTGCATATCTGTGTACATACATCGGACCAGTGAGTACCTACACGTAGAAAGGCACACACCTCCACAGCTGAAGACAAATCACTTCAATAAAACCCTTTGAGGCAGGGTGAGAGCAATACTAATATGCTGTTTGTCATAGTCGTGCCACTCCTGGACTCCAGGCATTTTATTTGCATGTTATTCCCTCCTGTAAGTTCTATATTAATTTTAGCTCAGGTCTCCCTTGTTTACATATTTGCAAAGTGAATACAAAACTATTCAATATAATGTAATGTTCACTGTTAGAGATGATTTATTAGGGGAAGTTCTGTAGCTGAGTAACAGCAAAGTATGAAGGGGTTTGCATTGCTTTTCCAGTAAGTGGAACTAAGGGGCAGATGTAATTTCCCTGATTATTGTTAGCATCATATGGTAATCCTGGCATAGTTAATAATATATCCTCTATGTCATCTTTAGTAAGAATTCTTGGTTGAAAAATGAAAAAAGTCATAGACATCTAAACCTATGAAGGCATCTAAACAACCAAGTTGTTTATCACCTGCTGACAATAGTAGAAAAATAATGCTGAAATAGGGTGCTAAGTAAAATGAGTGGACAGCAGAATGAATGTTAGGCTTCCCAGAATTAGAAATCATCTAGGTTCAGTGTGTTGAGCATTCAGCTTGAGACAAACCTCACGACTCGTGGCAGTGATACAAATGTGCAGGTTTGGCATCGACTGGCACAGAACTGCATTGCTGCATGGGGACCTTGAAACTGCTCACAGGGTAAGACGCTTTCTTGTTCTCTTATTGAAAGAAAGCAAAACAAAAACAAATCCCAAACTACTTCTTCCCCCCTCCACCACCCCAGAAAAAAAGAAAACCCCACCAAAACAGTGCTAAGGCAAAGATGTTTAAAAGATGAATACAGAAATTCTGACTGTTCACTCGCCAGCGAGTGTGACATTCGTAGCCTCCCATTCATGCTGGTGGGCATCAGGAAAGAAGGAGCCAAGGAAGGCTTACACAACAGGACATAATCAAACACCACGTAAAGCTGGGTGGTTCTGGGCACTGGGGATAGGGCATCATCACCTTCAGAGGGCAGTGGTGGGTGCACTGAGGGGAGTTAACAGAGTCTTTTCTTTCCAAGGAGGCGCTTAGGCAGGATCAGATTGCAAACCACAGGGCAGCTGCTAGCAATGTTATACTGCCAGTATAAATAAATGAATAAACCCTGCTGCCTTTTGCCATCAAGAACAGAGTAGGAGCCTGGTGACACCAGTGTGGCAGTGCCAACTGGAGTAAAACCAGACCGAACAAAGAAAAGAGCTGGAACAGTGTGAGCCAAGAGCTTTCAAAAGATACCAGCCTTATCTGCATATCACATTGAGTCATAGAGTCATAGAGCAGAACCACAGATTGGTTTGGTTGAGTCAGGTCAGCATCATTCAAGCCCATAACCTTATCATGAAAGCACATTTTTATTAAACAGGAGATCTCATTATTTACATTCTATTTTTAATATACACATTGGCAGATGAAGGATGCCTGGTGAGCTACTGTACATGAACTTATTTCTCTGTTTTGAGAGCAGTCACTGAGGAGAAGCCTGTGCTGTGTGCTGGACAGGGTCCTGGTTTCTCCTTTGGGATTTGGATAAGAGCATTCACAAATGCTGTTTTCTAATGACATGAAATGTGGAGATATTGTGTCTACCAGTAGTAAGTGGTATAGGGTGTAATAAATTTGAGTGTGACAGAATGCAAGACTGTGTTAGTTTGAAATCTTGATTGTAACTATCAGATTTTATTCTTTCTAGCAGATTCTGTATATGCTTGAAAAATTAAAATAGCTATATAGTCACCTGATATCTGATGTCCATTACCAAGTATCTTTTCCTAAGACACAGTACTGGGAAAGAGATGTCATTCACCTTTCAAGATGAGTAGATATGTAAAAAAGTCCAACACTTACTGTAAAATATCTGCAAGAGGTGATGAAAGCAGCTGTTCTTATATAGATGCTGCAGAAACTGAGGCTTATCTAGCAAATTACAGAACATTAAAAATCAAAGCTAACACACTTTGAGCCC
>VYZS01019775.1:0-15410 GCA_013400695.1 Neodrepanis coruscans | reverse complement strand
TTTGTTCATTTGAAATTTCCTTCTGTCTCACTTCATGTTTTGCTTCCATTCCCAGAGAGAATGGGACCCAGACCCTCCAGCAGCCATTCCAGGCCCAGGTATTAGGGCTTCAAGGAGGGAATTGCTTCCCACTGGCACAGGACAGGGTAGGATGGGGTGTTGGGAAGGAATTATTGGCTGTGAGGGTGGGGAGGCCCTGGCACAGGTTGCCCAGAGAAGCTGTGGCTGCCCCATCCCTGGAAGTGTCCAAGGCCAGGTAGGATGGGGCTTGGAGTAACCTGGGATAGTAGAAGGTGCCCCTGCCCATGGCAGGGGGTAGAATGAAATGAGCTTTAAGGTTCCTTCCAACCCCAACCCCTCGATGATTCTATGATTACTTTTCCACTCTACAATCATCTTTTCACACTTTTGGTGGGTTCTGCTAAGCTGGAAACACCCCCTTTCCTCTTGCTGCGCTCTAGATCCCCTTCTAGGTCAAAAGAGGAGAATCAAGCTCTCCTGGACAGCTGGGACAGGCAGAATGCTCATTCCAAACCAGCCCCTTTCTCCTGCCAAGCAGCTGACCACACAAAATGCTTCTTCTGAGCCAAGCAGCTTGTCCTTGTGCAGGCTTCTAGCTTTGGAAACTATAAAAATCTCCCAGAGGATGAAAGGATCAGAAGACTACAGCTGCTGTAATTCATCTGCTCTTTGATACACTCTGCTTCCCAGTGGATTTTCTCCCTGGGCTCCCAGTGGAGAATGCAGAGAACAAAGCAGGTGGACAGGCTGGTTCTCACAAAGGAAATTTCAGGGTAACTGGAGGTTCCTGCTCCTTTTCCACTTGCTGTTCCTTGTCTGAGAGCCTAAAGGAAGACTAGTCAGTCTCCAGGCATGTCCTGTGTGTGGGGTTTGGAGGAGGGCACGAGCTCAGATGGATGCGTAAGGAATGAGGTGGCACTTTGGAAGCAGGCTCCCTGAAATGCTGGTCTTTGCAGAAGGAGCAGCCCCTGTCTCTGGGAGTGGCACAGCCAGTTCAAAGGGAGATGTGTGACCATTAGGAAGTGCTTGTCATGCTGGGAATTGTCAGAATGCCACAGATTTAATGAAGCAACATCAGTTACTGAAAGGGAAAAACAAGTGGAAGGGAATTGGAGGAAGTGTTGCTTTTATTTTTAAGAGAGGGAGAATTATCAGAAGGTCTCCAAGGAGACCTTAGAGCCCCTTCCAGTGTCTAAAGGGGCTCCAAGAAAGTTGGAGAGAGACTTTCTAGCTTGGACAAGGGCCTGCAGTGACAAGACAGGGGGAATGGGTTCCTGTTGCCGGAGGGCAGGGTTAAATGGGATACTGGGAAGGAATTCTTCTCTGTGAGGATGAGGAGGCCCAGAGAAGCTGTGGCTGCCCCATCCCTGGAAGTGTCCAAGGCCAAGTTGGAGCAACCTGGGACAGTGGGAGGTGTCCCTGCCCATGGCAGGGAGTGGAGTGAGATGATCTTTGAGGTCCCTTCCCATTCCAAGTTTCTGATTCTAATTTGGTGCTTTAATAGTTATCGACAGTCAGCTTAGTAGAAAAGTAGTATTTTACTATTGGCTGGAAGTTATTGAATTAAATTGAACTGGTTTTCATGCTGTATTCCTTTTTTTTCCCCCACCTTCCCAGAGCAGCAGGCTGTTCTCACTCCAAGCCCTGGTGTTTTGCCATTGTGTTTGCAGCTGGTGTGGCCAAGGACACCACAATTTCCTCAGCTGACTGAACACTGCCCAGTAAAGTGTCTGACCATCATTCAGGAACACTGTGTGATGTTCCCTGTCCTGGGTGTTGAGGCAAACCCTCAAATCTTCAATATGTAAGGTTATATAATGACTTTTTAGCAGGACTGCGAGATCTGGAGTTGGGATCCGCTGTCTTGTTTGGATGTCAGCTTGTATCGTGTCAGGACAGACCAGAGAGCATCAGTCTGGTTTATCAGGGCAGAACCTCCCTCAGCATAATCCACTCCCCCAAATGTGAAGAGGAAATGTTATTTCTATGGTGAAACAGCCTTGAGATCACCTAATCTGGATTTATTGAGGTCGTAAGACTGACTTAGCACGGCGGTACCTAGACTGGAGGATAAATACAAGTCTTCTATTTATAATGCTGCCAATCTGGCACTGCTTGCAGGCACTAAAAATAAAACTTTGTGCACAGCTAGGCGAATTAATGGGTGCTCTCCTTGCATTGTCTGTGAAGCAGCCCCTGATCCTGCTGTGAGTGTTGGGCAGAAAATCCTGCACAGCACTGATGAACCCCCAGCTCCTTGGAGGGCTGAGCATTAGTAACCCCGTGGTAGTGGTCCCTCCTTTCCCCTTGGGTGGTCCAACCATGTGCCCACTTGTGGCCCCTCTACAAACCTGGGGCATGACTTGTGAGCCCTGATAATGCAGCTGAACAAGCAAAGCTGAGGAAAAAGGGCGTTTGTTTGTGCTGGACCTGCCCAGCACGTGTTTCTGGTCCCTGTGTGTGCAGCTAGATTAATCCAAACTCCCACAGCTGGGACACTCTGAAGTGGAGAGGATTTGTGAGCCTGGACTGACCTGGCAGCACAAACAACCCCAATGCTGTTGGGTTGGCACAGTCCATGTTCTAATCCCAGGATAGTGGACCTGGATTAACTTGTAAAGTGATCTGTGTAAAATGCTGATAAACCCACCATGGATCTTCTTTCCCAAGAGTGAAGTGACCCTCACCTTCCAAGTATATCGAGTTTAAAATACCAAACAGGATTTTTTTTTCATATGAAATCTTATTACTGTTTAACTCACCCATGTGAAATCTCTTTTAGCTTTCCCCTGCTCAGCAGAAGGGTCCCAGACTCTGCTCCCTGCTCAGGTTGCAATGCTGAGTAGCCTCCAACATTATTTTCTCTCATAGGAAGGTAGAAACTTACTGTTAACACTGTTGTGGACAAGATCTTAAGGCAGATATCTGCTGTTGTGATTTAGCACCTGCCTGCCTTCCCTTACAATGTTTTCTGGCTTTTTTTTTTTTTTTTCAGAGCACTTCAGGCTCCTTTTCCCTGCTGTCTCTGGGTACCCACAGACCTCTGCAAACATCACCCCATTGGATCTGCTTGCTTCACACATGGCTCTGCTGGAGGTACAGGATGGGGCTCAGGTCATGTAATCACAGAGTATCCAGAGGTAGGAGGAACCCACAAGGATCACAACCCACAACTCCTGGCCCTGCACAGGACACCCCAAGAGTCTTACCATGTGCCTGAGAACTGGTGCCAAAGCTGGGCCTCCACCACGCTCCTCTCAGCACATGTGGCTTCAAGAGGTGACCTAAAAGAGAAGAGCAGCTTCTGGCTGACCAGGAACACTGTGGCCACTTGGATATCCTCGTGGTGCAGAGGAGAGCATGGCATTCATATGGTTTGAGTTGAGATATGGAATCAGGCAACAGTGATGTTCCCCTAAACTCATTATCAGGTTTGTTGGCCTTTTCTTTTGGCTTCTTCTACCTGTGACTTCAGTTTGGAGAGGGTAAAGGACAGACAGAGAGAGGGGAAAAATCATTCTCAAGCCTCCTGCCCCTGATGGAACACAAGAAGAGCATGGGCATGATGGGGTCTGAGCAGCTGGGCTGAAATCCTGCATTACAGAGCAGCTTTGTGAGGGAGGCTGGAGGTACCAGCAGCATCCTGATGGTCCCATGGATGGTCACACAAAGCCAGGCCACCCTAAATCTGAGGTGCAGCAGGTTGGAAAGGTGCTGCAGCCTGCAAAACTGCCTGCAGAAATTTGGAGCCCAGGGAGTGGGACAGTGTATGCCAGGCAGGCAGGTGGCACTTGTTGTCAGTCTCACAGTTGGGCAGTTCTTGGAGAAGAAAGGCAGGAGACCAAGGAATTCCTGTGCAGTAAGTGCAGTTAAGTGCTACCATATGGCTCCTTTTGCAGAGGAAGGAGCACACAGCCAGTGAGCCATCCCACTGCTTTTCCTTTAAACTCAACTCTCCACTTCTTCTACAAGAGTTGGAAAAACTTGGTGGCCTGTGGGGGGGGGGGACAGGAGTTAGCAATTCCGGGGAATAAGCCACAGAGAATGCAGGAATTCCTCATAGGTATTTGCTCTGCCTCAAGTACATCTAGTAGGAAGAGAGCATTTCTAATGGTGGAGAACAGAGAAGAGGGACAAAAAAAAAACCTTTATCAAGGGTGGGTGGTGAACCCCTGCTATTCCAGATGTGGAAGGAGGCAGAAGAAGTGGCTGCTGCTGGCCAAAGAGTGTTTTGACCTGTTAGAAACTATTGTAATTAGAAAACCAGCTTTGAACAGTTTGATTTCCTGCAGGGTTTTTGATACAAGTCAAGAGGAGAGTAGGCAAATATTTTCCAGCAAGGGCAGGAAAGAAAACAGTAGGATTTTCAGTTTCATTTAGTAAATCCACTGCTTTTGCCCCCAGCCTGTCTTAACCCTTTCACCTCCACTACCATCTCTGGCATGGGGTCACCAACCCAGGCAGAAAACTGACCTACTGGCAACATTTTTGCTTGATCACCTCTTTCTCTGCAGCTGGAGAATGAAAGCAGCCCCTGGACAAGGATCAGAACCTGGATAACAAGGTTTAGTGGTGGATTTGGCAGTTCTGGGTTAATGGTTGGACTCGATCTTGGAGGTTGGGAAAAACAGCAGCTTTCATATCAGAGAGCATTGCTTAGCAGAGAGGAGGAAAGTGTTTGTGGGAAGCTCTTTTGGGGAAGAGCATCCTTTGCTGGAGCAGGCTCAGAGGGAGGGATGGGAGATGGAGCAGAGACAGAAGGCGGGTGGGAGGAGGGAAGATGTGGAGTTTCAGAGCAGGGCAGCAAATACCACGTGTGTTTGCAGGCTGGGAATCTTTGGGGGCTGAAGGATGGGATTTGGTTACGTGTAGCAACTGAGATCTCACTGGTAGGGGAAGGTTTCTTCTCCCCCACACCAGGCCCCTTCCAGAACCAAACCCTGGCATTGCTGGGTCCTCAGCAATAGCCCTTTGTCTGGTTGGTTGGTTTTTAAATCTCAGCTCTGAAATGGCAGAATTGCAGAGGAGATCTGCTTTAGCCTTTTCAGAAGGGTCTTTTTCCCAAAGTTTTGTGACCAATGCTGCCGGTCAACAAGAAAGTTTTCAAACCATGAAAGCCCAGAAAACAGAAGGAAACAAGCAACTGTGAACAATTAAAAAGCCCCCCTGAGCAAGCCACTGGTCTTTTGAGGACATTCCCAGTGCTTGAATGCACATGGCTAGCAGGATCACAATTCCAAAACACAGCTCCCACCACAGCCTCTTCCCCAATCCCGACTGAGGAATCACAGAATCCCAGGATAGTTTGGGGTGGAAGGGACCTTAAAGCTCATCTCATTTCACCCTGCCATGGGGGTGAAATCTTCCACTAGACCAGGTTGCTCCCAAGCCCTGTCCAACCTGGCCTGGAACACTTCCAGGGATAGGGCAGCCACAGCTTCTCTGGGCAACCTGTGCCAGGGCTTCCAAAACCTGTACCTCCTCTGCCACTGAGTCTCTTTTCCCTTGGATTCAATCACTTCTGAAGTGGAGTATCTCTTGGAGCACAGGCTGGAGCTGGAGGGCACTTTGGGAAGGAGCTGTGGGATGGGGTGAGGGGAAGGACAGTCTCTGAATGCTGCCAGCAGAGAGGCAGAGACAGCAGTTAGGCAGGGGCTCAGGCTGGGAGTGACAGGGACAATGATTAATCTGTGGGCAAAGGCTCTGTGAGATTTCAGCTTCAGGCCAGGAAGAAAGACTTTTAAAAAATTACTTACTGGACACTGTGATGGATGGGGGGTGGGGAGAAACAACAACCTAATATTTCTGCTTTTAACAGTTTTTGAATTTCCACAGTGTAATGAACATTTATGAATTGCTCAGCTGGGAATCCCTTGAACATGCACGTGCAGGGGATGAATGCAAACAGAGCAGCTTGTCCATGTGCCCATTCATGCCAACTCCAGCTGCCTGAAGCTGCTGGGCATGACCTGCATCCCACCTGATTTCCTCCAATGCTCACAGATGCTCCCGACCCTGGCAGCTTTTCCATTGTTTGCTAACAGGCTTATCTGGTGCCAGGGAATGCTTTCCCTTGTGCCCTGTAACTCAGGCTCCAGACAGGGCATTGCTCTACCCTGCCTGGATGTGCTTTCTATTGGAATATATATTTCCACTGGAAATACCTGCTTGTGTCTCTCTGTGCAGCTGCTCTTGCAGTCTTGGGGATGTTTCCTCCCCACCACTGACCCCACCATTTCTTCTTATCTTCAGCAGGCCCAGGCACATGATGGCCAGGACTTTCTTTGGAATCTTTTCCTGGCTCTCCAGTCAAGCTGAGCTGACTGCAGAGACTCTTTGAAACCATACCTTAGGTACATGGACCACAAGGTCCTGCCAAGGCCTCATTGGCTTTCTGTGCAATTAGTGGCTACAGTAATGAGTTGAACTTCAGGGAAGGCCTAACCTGGTCTGAATTTAAACTGGAACAGGGTAGATTTAGATTGGATATTAGGAGGAAATCCTTCCCTGTGAGGGTGGGGAGGCCCTGGCACAGGTTGCCCAGAGAAGCTGTGGCTGCCCCATCCCTGGAAGTGTCCAAGGCCAGGCTGGATGGGGCTTGGAGAAACCTGGGAGAGTGGAAGGTGTCCCTGCCCATGGCAGTGGGTGGAATGAGATCTGTGGTTCTAAATTTGTGGGATTGGGCGGGTTTCTTCTTCTTCAAAGTGCTGTTAATGTTTGGAGAGCTGCAATGAGTGGTTTGGATGCTGCAGGAGGGGGTGTCCTGATGTCTGTGTGATAGATTGGCCACCTCTGGTAGGACTTTGGCAGACCTCAGTGAGTGCAAATGGTGCTCTTAGTAAATTTTCTGTCTGCTGGGATATGGTGGAAGAAAGAGGTGATGGAAGATAGCTGTGAGTATCCCTGGATGGGAACAGAGGATGCCAAGCCAAAGGTCAGGTAGAAGTCACTCAGTGTTGTAATAAGGGTGGGTAATAAGGCACTTTGGAGGTGTGTCATTAATATTCCCAAAATCCAAAAGATCCCTACTGTGCCCCAGCTCTCTTTGCTGATGGGGGCTGTTTGGAATCATGGAATCCCAGAATGGTTTGACTTGAAAGGGACCTCCAGTTCCACCCCTTGCCATGGGCAGGGACACCTTCTACCATTCCAGGTTGCTCCAAGCTGTGCCCAACATGATATTGGCTCCAAACTTAGGCACTTACCCATCTCTGCAGGTGGCTGGGAATCCAAGCACAAGCTCCAGTGGCTGCCTGTGAATAGCTGTGCAATCTGTGAGTAGCTGTGCAATCATGGGAACAGATTTCACAGATAATCTTCTTCCATGGTGGAAATATTCCACTTATTTTTATTCTAATTTCCTGTCTGACAGTCAGTTAATTATCCCTCAAAGGACTTTCTCTATAAGTCTTTTTTGGGAAGGAAATTTGGTGAATGCTGCCTCAATGTCATTGTCCATTGAAATGAGAACACTGGGTTCAATTTTAGTACCTTCTGCAGAAAATGTCTTTTTTTTTTTTTTCCCTTTTTGTGAGACTGTGGTTGTTTTTTCCCATCTGTGACGAGCTGCCAGAGCTTTTCTCTGTGGATCTTTCCTGCCATAATGCACATGCCAGCAGCTGTCTCTGCAGGGAGAGTGTGAAGAGGAGGCAGTTGTGCTCCAGCATATCCATGAATTAAATGGATGGACACCTGGGCTTGCTCCAAACCTGCTCATCCCATGCTGGGATCACTGTGCTGAGTTGCATCCCTCTGCTCTCCTGATTATCAGCCTCTTTAGTGGATGTCCTTGAGGAAGCATTTAAAGATGCAAACCATTTTTGTTGCCATAGCAACCCCTTTTCTGGAAATGGGGATAAAACATGGCTTCTGGGAGGTCAGAGCCAGTTTCTGAGATGCTGTGGGGTTATGGTGAGTGCTGCAGTAGGAGCACAGGTTGAGCCACCTGTCCCAGATCCCTCAGTGCTGGAGTCCCACTGCCAGACCTCAGTGATACCTGAGGGGAACAGTTTGGGATTAATTTGCAGATACCTTTGGTATCCACCACCATTGGCTCTGAGTGACCTGGTCTAGTGGAAGGGGGAGTGGAACAAGGTGGGCTTCAAGGTCCCTTCCAATCCAAACTATTGTAGGTTTCTGTGACCCCTCAGGCACCTGAAGTCCCAAGCTATGGTTTCAGGAAAGCCCAGCCTGTAACCAAAGAGGCTAGAGATGAGCAACTGAGGCTTTGGAAGTCACCTGAAAACATGGAGTTTGGTGGTTGCATCCTCCCTGCAACCACCTGTCCCTTTGCCAGAGGGTTCCATGGCCCCCCAGTTCTCCACAGGGGAGTCAGTGCTCTTCATGCTGTGCTTGGGATGAGACATGCAATTCCCTTGTTCAGCATTCCCACCAGGGCAGGAGAACCCATCCAACCTCCTAAAGCAGCAGAGCCAAGTGGGAGCACTGCAGAGTGCTGGCAGCAAACCCACTCCAACCATCACCTGCTTCCAAAAGATCCTCCAGATTGATCCAAAGCAGTTTGTGGACATTGTTTTTCTGTAGATACAGAGGGAAGGTTGGGTTCTCCTGGCAGGGTGGAAGAGGGTGTTTCCAGAGCATGGCCACTCCCTGTGGTCCCCAGCAGGCACAATTTAGAGCTGTCAGCCCTTGTGCTCCGCCTTCCTTGGATGGGGCCACACCTTTGTCAGCCAAAGGTGCCAAGCCTGAAGATTTCCTTCCATGCTGGAGTTGTGTGCTAGAAGGGATTGGGAGGGAGAGAGTGTGTGTTTCAACACTTGCTGAAGTCCAGACAAGACATGGGCTTTGTAACACATCACCTCTGCAGCCTCTGTGCCCTCAACTCAAATGGCCTCTTTGGATCCAAATCCAGGGAAAAGCTGCCAAGACTGGTTCTGTCCTCCATCCTGACTCTTGTATTGGTCTTTTCCTAGCACAGGTTGGTGGAAATTCACATAAACTTCAGAAGGACATCAACCCTCGACCTCTGATGATTTGGGTTCTGTCTCTCATGGGGCTTCAGCAGATATTTAATGCACCGAAACTCTCCCAGGGCAACTCCTTCCCTGTCTCCATATATTATTTCCAGCCTTGTCTGATGCCAAGGCACAGATAGGCAGAGCTTGGAAGCCAACCATGTAATTGCACCTTTCCAGGTTATGGAGTGTAAGTGAATCACAGCAGTAGGATATGCATGGGATTCAAGTCTGTGGGATGTGTGAGGGTAAAAGTTCTCCCAGTCCTTAATCTCACATGGAGCACAGCAGTCATATCCATCCTGGAAAGCTCATGCAAAGTGCTCCATGCATTTTTCAGAGAGTTGTCATCTCTCTGTTGCCTCCAATATACTGAGTTAGCATCCCTCCATCCAGCAGGAATTCCTGCTGGGAGCTGGGGGTGATCAGTGATGAGCAGTGAGTGATGCCTGAGGAAGGACCCAGCCCTGACCCTTTAAGAAGCTGTTGGGATGAGAGTGGTGTGACAGCATCCATTTCCCAGGATGCATTCCTGGGATATTATCTCTTAGCAAGAATGCAGAACATCTTGCATTTGCTTGCTCTTGTGTGAAACCTCCATTCCTGCAATGCCCAGCTATGCCTCTCTCCCTTCCCCTTCCCAAGGGATGTTTGCAGTGGCTGCATGGGCTCACATGGGCAGGGGAAGGACTTATCCCTGACAGCTCCCTTAGCCATGTCCATGTGCTTTACTCAGTGGAGTAACCCTGGGGTTAAATACACTGTTTTGGTCTTGGAGGGTTTGGGGTGAGAAATTCTTGTTCTGTGGGAATCACAGAATCATTAAAGTTGGAAAAACCCTCTAGGATCATAGAGGCCAATTGTTAACCCAGCATTGCCAAGGCTACCACCAAACCATGTCCCCAAGTGCCACATCCATACGTTCTTTGATCTCTTACCATTGGTGCTGTTGCCTTTCAGGGAGCAAAAAAACTGCCTGGAACACATCACTCCTCTTTCTTTGTAAGACAGGGCTAATTTTCCCATGGAAACCATGATCCATGCTGTCATCACTGATATCCCTATCCTGAGGCACATTTGGTTTGACTTTTAGCTGAGTTTTGGACCTGTTCTAATCTGGACTAGGTGACACGGGCTCTGCCAGAGATGTTCTTCCCACAAGAACTCATCTTCGGGCATTTGTGCCGAAGGAATGGGGCCCATTAATTTCTTTTCCATGTATAGACCCAGCTGCAAGCTCAGCTTTTAAAAGCCAAGAGCTCGTTAATGGAGATTTTTCTTTCCCAGATGCAGCAGCATTGCTGACTCCTGCACATCCATGTCCACGGAGGAGCTTTCACCCACCTCCACAGCCTAAGCCATGGTCAGGTGTCCCATCCAAGACACTTACCCTTGGATTTAGCTCCTCTGACCTCCTGGCAGAACTCCTTAGATGGAAGGACTGATTTTAGTCAAGGTAAGCTATGACAATGTTTTGAGCATGTGAAAAACACAACTGAACATTTAATTGATATCACAAGCTGGAACAGATGGAGCCAAAATAACTTAACCACCTTTTACTGATAAGGAATTTTTGTCTTTCTAAGGAGATGAGCCAGCCTGGACATCACTGCAGGAATTTCAGGTGTGTGGGAAACAGGATGAATGAGAGTCAACAGGATGTGTTCGGAAGTGAACAGGGATTCAGTTTGGAACTGATGTCATTAATATCTTTCTTAATCAGCAGGGAGCAGGTGGAAGAGCTTATGGATCACTTCTGCAGATGACCCAGTGGAGAGCATTGCCAATGTGGAAGAGGACCTGAATGTCCCACATGTAGGATGGAGTGACCTTGGGGACTGTTGGAAGCAGCAGTGTGGGACTGCTGTGTAATGCAAAAAGCATTACAAAAAGCATGTTTGCATTTTTTATCTACTAATAAGGTCTATTTAATATCTATTAATAAAGCTTCTCCCATTTGCTGGAGTCTCATGCATGTAGATTGCCACAGGAAGAGGAAGTGAGGTAGAAACTAATTGCAGGCTGACTGTAGGCACAGGAGGATGTTGCAGCCCTAGGAAATGGATTTAGCAGAGAGAGAAGCATTGCTGCTTCCCTAATCTTTGATTAGACCTTGTCCAGAAAATAGCTCAGGAAGAGCAAGCTGCCTATGGAGGAGGTGTGGAGGAGCAGGCAGTGGATACCCTGTCCTACAAGGGGATGTTTAAACATGTACCCACTGTACTGTGGGTACAGTTCTCCCCTGTATCNTTTCTGAACCCAGCCCAGGACATGCTCTGGCACAGGGCCTCCCCTCCATGCCAAGCTCTGAGTGTAGATGACTTCTCTGAGCAAAACACTGAGCTCTTTGGACCTAAACACACAGAGCACATCCTGACTTTCCAGGGAGGCTGCTCTGCCCTGGAACAAGAAATCCCAACCAGCATTTACCCTCCGGCACATCTCAGAGCTCCTTGTGTTTATCTCCCATGCCTCACCCATAGCAAGGTTAATTTGGGCAAGGAAATGCATCACTGATGTGATTGCGAAACCCTTAAGTGGCACTAACAAGTGAAGACTGATTTCCTCAGTAAAACTGAACCAACCTTTGCTGAGGGGTCACAGAGTGGAATGGTGGTTCCTGTTGCTCCTGAGTAGTTGGAGGGAGGATCTAATTTTTACACCAAGCAGGAACTTGTGTTCATTTCAAAGGCGGTAACATAATCCTCTTTTGCACCAGGGTTATCAAGATAATCAAAGATTCATTTACAGCACATGTTGGCAAATACAGGCTTGACAGAAAATAATTCACCTGTAGTTGTGTAGTGTCTAATGTGATTATTCTTCAGAGTAATTGAGCCTCCTTTGCCCAAATGGTGGTAGCTGCCCTACAATTGTCCCTGGAAGTGTCCAAGGCCAGGTTGGACAGGGCTTGGAGCAACCTGGAATACTGGAGAGTGTCCCTGCCCATGGCAGGAGGTGGAATGAAATGGGTATTAAGGTCCCCTCCAACTCAAACTATTCTGGGATTTTGTGATTTCAAACAGTCCCTACCAGCAAAGAGTGGTTGGACTGTATGGGTTCTGTGCTGGGATGACACAGCTGGACAGACGTGATCAGACTGCACCCCATGTCACAGGAATTAGGGGAAAGCTGAGTTTCCTGAGATCCCCTGCTTGCTTTTGTCTGTCTCCTGGCTGAGGGGAGCTCTCTCCTTGCCATGGGATCATGTGGAGATAACATTTCCCTGCAGTGCCATTCCCTGCAGAGCAAGCTGATCAGCACCCCAGTGCATCCCTAGCTGAGCTGGGTGTTCCATGGCTTCACTGTGCTCAGGAATTTTGGTCTCCTATAATTCCTGTGCCAAAGGTGGTCTCCACCTGCCTTCCTGCCAGCTGCTTGCCTCATCCTTCCCCTTGAGGATTCCTCTCCCTGACACTGTGAGCAACAGAAAGCACATCCCTTCCATAAGCTGCTGCCCTCTCAGCAAGGCATGGATGGATCCAGCACATGGCAGAGTCAGGGGCAGCTCTGGGATCTGGGTGAGACCCCAAGGATACAGGGGGATGGAGCTGCTGTTTGCAGGCACGCACCTCTTCCTGTGCCATGGCCCAGCCTGGGTCTGCTCTTCTGTGTCACATGGACGCTAGTTCTCCAAACTCCTGGCTGAAAGGGAAGTGCCACAGCACTGGTGGGTGAAAGGAACAGCCTTGTGATCGTGACGCATCTCTTGCTAGTCAGCTGCCATCCTCTCGGGTGTCAGGCTGCACAACGCCTCTGAATGTTTGCTGGGAAGGCAAATCCATCTGAAGGGGCAGGGTGGAGTTAACCATGCTCCCAGCGAGGGGAGGATGGATTTTCAGGAGGATTTTGGCCATAGGGAGAGTAGGCATTAGGAGGAGGAGGCATGATCCCACTCTGGCTGCTCTCCATGGGGGTGACTAATGCGTGGCAAATGTCCTCAGTGTGTCCTTGTCCATGGCCTCCCAGGCTTGTGGGCACCACAAAACACACAGAGGGAAGCAGTGCCCTTGATGTCCCAGGGACTTGGTAATGACATTCACAGCCTCGCTGTCTCAATTTCCTGGGTGCACACAATACCCCTTTTCTTCAGTGGGATCTCAGACTGCTGAAAGCCACCTTAGCTGAGATTTTGAGGGTGATGGAGGAGAGGAGGAAGTAGCAGATTACAAGTTAACTTGTGCTGTCTCATGTCTCGCCTGTGCTCTGCCCCTTCCCCAAGAGCATTCCTGTAGGAAACTGCTCCAAAGAGGAGTATGCAGGGATAGTGGCCTGTGGGGTGGGAGGGAAGTGTCTGGCCCTCATGGTGACATGAGGTTGCAGGACTATAACAGGGAACAAGGTTGCTCCATGCTCGGGTGATTGCTGAAGTCACAGGACCTGAGATGTAAGTACACAGCCGGCATCACAGTCACACCTTGCCTTTGTAAGAGTTCATATTGCATCCCTGCTGAGCTGCCAGGCAGGAAAAGCCTGTGCCAGGCACTTACAGCTCTACATTGTTCTCGCCTTCAGGACTTCAGTCTCCAGGTTTTGGCTTCCAGCTTGGATTTTCTCCTGAGCAGACCCTATGTCTCTGCTCTGACTTTATCCAGCTGTTATCAACAGATGCACTGGTTACTCATGCCCTGCTCCACAACCACATCCCGTTCTCCCTCTTGCCCCCACCCACCCACAACTGAGTCACTTGGTCTGTCACAAGCCAAGAGCCTCTTCTTCAGTCATACATGGAGGCACTTCCAGCCCAGCCTGACGTAAGCTCCTCTCGAGTTCCTTTTTCCAAGCAGGCTCCCCAGTGGGAGCTTGCTGACTGTTATGTGCTGGCCCTGACCTGCATCCTGCCCAGAGCAGGTACACCCACACTCTCTTGCTCCCTTAATGCAGTGCTGACCTCTCCAGCCCAGTCCTAGTGGAGGTTACTCAACAGCCCAGCATTCCCCACGCTTGTATGTAAGTCCTTTCCCGTCTCCTGACCATCCTGTAGCCCTCAGGAAGTGACTTTCTGGTGTTATCCCAGAAAAACAGCAGCTCAGTCTGATCCCTGCAGAGCCCAGTCTTTCATAATTCCCTTCCCAAGCTCTCTGTTTATGTGAAATGCAGCTGGTGTCACCAGGCTTGGAAGGTTTGTCTCACAGCCAGAAGGGTTCAGGTCTGTGGTGGATGTATCAGACCACGCTGGTATCCAAATTAGGTGTATACTGGGAACTGCTTTCCTTCTCCGTGTTTTGGTAGCCCATCTATAGCCGCATCTCTTCCTCTCTCCCTCCTTGCTCTCCTTTGGTCTCCCATTTTACCTTTTGCATTCCCTTGCTGCATCCCACAGGATTGTGAGTTCCCTTCCTGGCAGGGATCCCTGCCAGCCTGTGGCTTTGTCTGCTCTCCTGGACTGGCAGGGCTTTGCAGATGTGTAAACATCTCCTTGTCGCTGCCAGAAACCACTAGACTCTCCCTCTTGCAGGACAGGACAGATTAAATCCAGTGTTTTAGTTTCCTGCTGGAGCATAATGGTGCTGTATCCCTCCCAAAAGAAGTTGTTTACCTCCAGAAATTATGTAAGATGACATAGAGTGGGATTGTTCCAGAATTTTTGGAGGCTTGATGGAAATGCAGTTGTGGTAAACCGATCATTGCTCAGAAATGTCTTTCATTTTACTGGTAGGATTTTGTTTTGGTTTTTTTTCCCCTCCTTCTCCTCAGCTTCCCTTATAATTAGGTGCTGCAGGCTCCAAAGGCACCCCTTGCTCTCAGGATTGCCTTCCCCAGGCACAGATGCTGGCTGCTGGAATGCCTGTGAGCTCAGGGCTATCTTATGTTACCTGGAAATTGAACCACCCCAGCACTGCTACATCCCTGTTACCATCAGCAAATAACACTCTCAAGGGAACCTGGAGGGCCACCAAGTACCAAAGTCACCGTTTATGCTCTTCAGAGACCCAAGTCCCCAGGGTTTCAGAGCAGCTGAGTCACTTGTGATTCATCCTGAGGCACAGTAGGGTAATAAATCTCAGCTTCTCATGTTCCCAGCTGGTGCTGTGACCTCTTCTGAACTCCCTGCTCACCTCACAGTCTCTGGAGAGCTGGAGGAGTGTGCTGGGACAAGATGTCCCTAGGAAAGGGACAAAGCCCAGCACCATCAGACTGGTAGGCCAGTGATCCTTTCAACACAGGATTCAGTCCAGGGTATTGGAACAGGTGATGGCTGGGAGTCCTGTGTCCCTCATTCCTGCTGCTGTTTTCATGGCAGAAAAAAAGATGTTGGGGGTAATTACAGCCTAGTGCTGCATGGCCCAGTGGGAAGCAGAAATCCAGGCTGGGTGGAGAATGGATTGGAAGCAGCCCTGAGGAGAAGGACCTGGCCATGTGCATTCACATCCCAGAATCCCCCTCATGCCCTGGGCTGATCTCACAGTGTGG
>VYZS01019773.1:11718-24905 GCA_013400695.1 Neodrepanis coruscans | reverse complement strand
GAAAATAAAATGGTTTTATGAGACTATCCTACTTCCACAGAGATTCCCACATTCAAGGCACTAAAGTCAAGCCTACATATCTTTGGTTCCCTGGAGGAACAGTAAAAAAATATTTGCTATACCACTTATCAAGATGTCCAAAAGCCTGCCATGTGTAACACCTGAAAATAGGAGATTGACTGGTAGCACATCTATTTCCTACAGTAGAGTTTTTATTTCGGAGCACATGTAGCATAGCTAAAAAAATCTTTTAATCTGTGCAACAAGTGCAGCAGCCTTCAAAATCGTCAAAAGTACACATAAAATGTACTAGAAGAAAATCCAAAAAGCTCTAAAAATTAGGGTGCAGAGACTGTTACTACTGCATGTAAGATTCAAACTTTGCAATTGGCTGAACTGAAAGAAAACTGAAAGGTGTAGGCATTTCTTTAAAAGCAGTACTTTGTGGGAACAAAGGGTAAAAAGTGACCCTAAATATTACGATACCATGTTTTTAGGCTCATTGCCAAACAGAGAATATCAAGCTTTGCATAAGCAGAAGAGCCAAAAGGCTGTTCTTTACAAGATTTTAGAAAATTTTTGGTTCTGAGACTTTTTGGTCACAGTGTAAACCCCGACATGTCAGACCAGAATCCTCTTTAATATTAAGGTAAACTAACTTTTAGAATGGCTACTGCTTCAACCTTAGTTGAGGTTCTAGCCGAACAAGTATTCTGGCAGTGGCTTCAGTGTTGAAATCTTCCCTTTTTCCCACTTCTCTACTGCCCACAGAGAGAAAAAAACCAATAATAAAATCCTCAGTACCAATGGACATTAATTTACAAAATGAAAACAAACCCCACTTATTAGGCTTGGGGGTAAAAAAAGGCACAAAAAAAAAATTGCCCTGAGTGTAAATCTCAGCATGCATCATCAGTCATGTATTGAGCACTTTCCCATGAGATTTAATCATGGTGATAATGGATTTTGAAAATACTACCAATAAGCAGGCCAGTAAAGACAGAAATACTTAAAAACAGGCAAGAGTTTTTGAAGTCCGCAAGTTTACAGAAACAGTTACTTGCATGCTGAATTTACTCCCGAGGCTCTGTTTTTTATAGAAATTACTACTTCAACTACATAGGCTAGAGAGAGTCTGTCCAAGACTACCAATCCATTGCCAAGACCTGAGGACCTAGGGTGTGACCTCTCTAGAATGGCATTACCCTATGTCACCTATTCTTCCATTCCCAGCCAAACCCAGGTATAAAAGCTTACACCAAATGCATCACATCCTGTTAAAACTCTTTCAATATCCTCTTTTCATTTTAGGAATATTATAATGACAGATTTCACAGGGAAGCAGTTTGGGATATCTATTTTATACAGAACAAAAATATGAGGTATAATTAGAGACTCATCAAGACTTTTAGAAGTAATAATAATTTTTCAAACTGTAACAGCTTATATAGGAGTTTAACAAACTTCAGATACTCCTTTCTTCAGTAAAAGGTAGTATGACTTGCTTTTTTTCAGACTTAATAGAGACATTATTGAAACTCTGGACTTGCTCTGTCATTTTATGTTATAACAAGTGATCATATACAGGAGCTCTTTGTGGTAGTCAAAGCCCTGAAATTTTTCAAGGCTCATATTTTCTCCTCACTTTGGGGAAGTAGTTTGTACATACAGCTTTTCCATATTTGTAGAAAAAAAAAACAACAACTGGTTCATGAGTGCATTTGTTTTTCACTCAGATTTTTCATTCAATTGTTTGTTGCAAATTATTTCACAGTCAAATGCATTTTTAAGATTCAAATCCTGCTTTGAAGTCTACAATTAAATCTGTACATAACCCCTTTGTATTTTAATAGTTCCCTGCTTTGCATACTATAACACAGATCTAAGGATATAATTAGTGTTGTTTTTCTGCCAGCATAAAATTGTGTAATGCTTGATTTTGGGTATGACAAGGTCAAAGAACATTGTTTTGTTAGATCAAACATTCATAAGCAGCTATCTTGATATCCAGTATGCATACAGCTTTGACACTGGTCACATTTATTTCCAGAAGCATATAAAACATGGCCTAATCCCATTCTTACAAGTGTAGTACATGCTACTCCCTACTCTGGAAAGTCAACCATGCTGCCAGTTTTTAGATTCAGAAGCACTGTACAGTGTGGATACCTGAAACAACTTTTTCCTTTCTTTGAATGTGACAATTTAAGGTGTAGCAAATGAATGAGGAACAAATATGGACAGGAAAATAAAAAGAAAAAAGGAACAAGGGGAGGAGAGGAGAGACGAAGAGAGGAGAGCAGAGCAGAGCAGAGGACTCAAATCTTCATGGACAATCACAGAAAGAAAGAACGTCCAAACCCTTTTAGTAACTTCACTATACGACATGTAATTTCCCAAAGCTTCCCAAAGCTTTGGGAATTTGTTTGAATTATGCAATTTATTTTTTTATCCAGAATACAAGACCAGGAAATATTTATTATATATACTTTGGATTTCCACTTTAAGTCAAAGTTAAATTTTAAATCATCCCAATGTAATATCTGTAAATAAAATTCAAAAGAAAGACAGTTGGCTTTAAAGCTGATTTTTATTTCAAGATTTGAAGAATAGCTAAAATTTTCCTTTGTTTAAAATAAGGAACAAAGATTAAGGGATAAATAAAATGGATAGATGGGATCTACATTCATTTGTTCTAGTCTTATACATCACAGCAAGAAAGAAAAGAATGTTTAGTGCCTCGTGAAGAACATGACCCTTATTTTTATTTTGTACATCCATACTTAAACCAGGGAAAGCAAAATATCTGTTGTTGACTCATGTTTTACTGCAGTGAAGAGTTTTAACACTCACCCTAGCCAGGGTAACAGGGGCTTTGAAGCTCTTCAGAGAGAAGGTAAATTGATACACTTAATTAACTGCTAAATGAAGCTGATTTTTTTTTCATAACTCAGCACCATCACACTGTGGACACTTCTTGACCAGTGCTATATGGCTTCTCAGCTCCTGGACTCTTCCCTTATAGTTGGAGTTTCTATAGGCTCTATAGGAACAGAATTGCTCACTGATTAGCAACCTGTCCCATCTGAGTAATATAATCAGAATAAAAAATGATGCCTAAGAATGGGAAAAACATTCTGGTTACAGGGAACAGACTAAAAATAGGTCATCTTTCTTTCCGGTTCCACTATAGATATGAACAAATAATTTCAATGCACATGCCTGCCATATGTACCACATAACACACGCATTGCTTCATACCCACAGAACAAAGAATGATACTCAACTTCACAGACAATGCTGCAGGTTAAATTGACTATTGATTGGAGACCTCAGGAAGAGAAGAATATCAAACAAAAGGTAAATAAATGTTAAATATTAGGGACCCCATGAACTTTCTAACTGATAGATCTTCAAATCCATCACTATATTTTGTCATGAACTTTCAA
This sequence comes from Neodrepanis coruscans, assembly GCA_013400695.1. Taxonomy (NCBI): domain Eukaryota; kingdom Metazoa; phylum Chordata; class Aves; order Passeriformes; family Philepittidae; genus Neodrepanis; species Neodrepanis coruscans. The sequence goes on along the minus strand of VYZS01019773.1, from coordinate 21,456 downwards.
TGCTGTTGTACCAATTTAATTTCTCCTGAAGTCAAAGTTACAGCATTCACTACTACTAGTCAGGGAAAAGTTGCTATCTCACCACAAAAGTTCAGAAAGAAGAGGAAGACAAACCCAATTGTTTCAGCCTATACATGAAACCACTTCTGCAAGTCAAGTGAACATGGAAATGCTTGGGCTTCCCCTGAGATAGCAGGTCTCAGGGTACAAGGTTAGAAGTCCTACAGTACTTCGAAAGGCAACATTAGAATGTTCAAAAAGCAGTATAGTAGACTANAAGAACAAATAAAAATTTAAAAAAGAGAAAAAAAAAAAAAAAGTTAAAAAAAAAAAAAAAAAAAAAAAAAAGCACTGCTTTCCCAAAGATCTCAGCCTTATTTTGTAAGTAAAATCATACATTGGCACTGCACTTAGTCATTTGATGGTGAGAAACTGAGGTCCTGTTCCTATAAAATAGCAAATTACATTCTGCAATAATTAAAAATAGCCAAGACCCTATACTAGACAGCTTGGGCCCTTCTTTCTCTTCTATTACATTGCTAGCTTTGCCTATCATAACAGATCTTTTGGTTTCTAGAAAAGAGATGCAAAGAACTGCTTTGTGAGTGGGCTACAAAACTGCTGACAAACTTGACCATTTAAAATTACTTTTCTGTAAATCTTCTGACTGGAGTGCTCTGCATGTAAATTCCAGCAGCAGCAGCAGTTGCTGCCATAGCAACAGAGTTATTTAGGAAATAATTTAAAGTGAGTACCACATCATATTCAGCCTCTCAAGAAAGAAAGCAAACTTGGCACAAGGAGGGGAAGTGGAAGAAGTGATATAGAATTTAGGACTTTCAACTGACAAATGCGATTTTATGTTTCTTATGTTTACCAATACATAGGAAACTGCATAAATCAATACTTACCTTTGCATAGTACTTAGGCACTTTTATTGCATTTTTTTGTTATAAATTCAACCAACATTCATGAACGATGTCAAAACTACAACTTCATGAGGCTCTTGTCAACCCATTTCTCCAGCGTGCTGAGGTCCCTCTGTATGATGCAGCACAAAATTCTAGTGTATCAGCCAATCCTGTCAGTGCTTACCACGGTAGAAGCTACCACTGGCTGGCTGGAGACATACCCTGTTGCACACACTACAGCCCGGAGCACTATCCAAGGCCTAGAGAGACAAGTTTTGTGGTGACATGGTACGCCTGAAAGAATTGTGTCCGACAACGGGACTCACATCAAAAACAGCCTTGTCGCCAGCTGGGCGAGGGAGCATGGTATTGAATTGGCCTTCCATATTCCTCACCATGTTCAAGCTGCCGGTAAGGTAGAAAGATATAATGGGCTCCTGAAAACCTACCTGAAAGCATTAGGCAGAGGGACTTACAAAAACTGGGACCAGCACCTAGCCAAAGCCACTTGGCTAGATAACACCAGAGGATTTGTAAACAGAGCTGTTCCCGCACAGTCTGAGTCCCTCCACACCACAGAGGGTGACAGAGTCACAGTGACTTATGTGGAAGGCCTGCTAGGAAAATCAGTATGGGTGAACCCTGCCCCAAACAAAGATAAGCCCATTCGTGGGATTATCTTTGCCCAAGGACTTGGATGTACTTGGTGGGTAATGAGAGAGGATGGAGAGACCTGCTGCGTGCCTCAGGGTGANTTTTTTTCCTCTTCTGGGGGGACTGGGGAGGGGAGGTTTGGGGTTTTTTGAGGGATTTTAGGGGTTTTGGGGAGGGGGAAGCGGGAACAGGGGGTGTTTTAAACCTTGCCTTTTGTACGTTAATAAAAGCAAGATTAGACAAGCTCCGGACATCGCAGTGCGGAACGGCTTCGATCCCACGCATTTTGCCAGGCAGCGGTGGATACGGGACGGGGGCTGCCCCCGTCACGCGGCCACCAGTGCCGGGGCGGGGGGTGTCCCCGTTCCATCCCGCGGGTTGGCGGAGGCGACCGCCGCCTCCCCTTTTCTCCTGCTGGTCCACACACCACGAGTGCGGCACGGGGACCAGCCTGTTCCATGGCCATTGGCGTCGAGCTGGAGAGTTGCCCCATGCTGCAAGCATGGCCCTGTTGGTGCCGCAGTGGCACGGCAGGTGCGGAGCCACTCCGGAGTGCCAGCAGCAGCAGAAAACTGCTGCCGAGCGCTGGCAGGTTTTAGGCTCGCCTGTTCCTGGTGCTGCACGCGTGCGCAGTGGATTTCCCATGCGTGTGAAATGCGGTGCCAAACTGCGTGTCGGCAGCCCTCGCAGAGGGAGGAAACCACCCCATGCAAGTGGCTGCCACTGTCACATGGGTTGAGGGCAGCCCAGTGTCAGTGCCTGGGGCCCTCAGGGTGCCCCGTGGTGCCTGCGGTGGCCCCATCACCCCTCAGGCCCTGGCCACATGGCAGTCTGACAGGAAGCGCCGCCATGTTGCCTCATGGCGAGATCTCGCAGTGGGGTGGTTCCCGGGTGCCATTTAGCCAATCCAGAGGCAACCTGTGCCCGGGAGGGACTCTGAGACCGCGCGGGATTAGAGTCCCTATAAAGTAGTGATCCCAGAGGCCATCNTGGATGTACTTGGTGGGTAATGAGAGAGGATGGAGAGACCTGCTGCGTGCCTCAGGGTGACATCACCTCCGCAAAGAATGAGCAGGATAGTTCCCATAGTGCCCCTTCCCTGATCATTTTGTTTTATTCACAAGTTCAAAGAATCAGAAGATGCTTACAGTTTAGTTATAAGTTGTTCTCCCTTTCCTCCCTTCCCAAGTAGTTATATGTTAAAGTTATTAGTTCTAAGCTAGGGCATGTTTGGATAAAGGAAAAAAAGTTTTAAGGGGTGGATTGTTATGGGGTGAAACGTAGTTTCAGCTGTTAAAACATTTTCCCATTGTCCGCTTTTTTTCCTCTTCTGGGGGGACTGGGGAGGGGAGGTTTGGGGTTTTTTGAGGGATTTTAGGGGTTTTGGGGAGGGGGAAGGGGGAACAGGGGGTGTTTTAAACCTTGCCTTTTGTACGTTAATAAAAGCAAGATTAGACAAGCTCCGGACATCGCAGTGCGGAACGGCTTCGATCCCACGCATTTTGCCAGGCAGCGGTGGATACGGGACGGGGGCTGCCCCCGTCACGCGGCCACCAGCGCCGGGGCGGGGGGTGTCCCCGTTCCATCCCGCGGGTTGGCGGAGGCGACCGCCGCCTCCCCTTTTCTCCTGCTGGTCCACACACCACGAGTGCGGCACGGGGACCAGCCTGTTCCATGGCCATTGGCGTCGAGCTGGAGAGTTGCCCCATGCTGCAAGCATGGCCCTGTTGGTGCCGCAGTGGCACGGCAGGTGCGGAGCCACTCCGGAGTGCCAGCAGCAGCAGAAAACTGCTGCCGAGCGCTGGCAGGTTTTAGGCTCGCCTGTTCCTGGTGCTGCACGCGTGCGCAGTGGATTTCCCATGCGTGTGAAATGCGGTGCCAAACTGCGTGTCGGCAGCCCTCGCAGAGGGAGGAAACCACCCCATGCAAGTGGCTGCCACTGTCACATGGGTTGAGGGCAGCCCAGTGTCAGTGCCTGGGGCCCTCAGGGTGCCCCGTGGTGCCTGCGGTGGCCCCATCACCCCTCAGGCCCTGGCCACATGGCAGTCTGACAGGAAGCGCCGCCATGTTGCCTCATGGCGAGATCTCGCAGTGGGGTGGTTCCCGGGTGCCATTTAGCCAATCCAGAGGCAACCTGTGCCCGGGAGGGACTCTGAGACCGCGCGGGATTAGAGTCCCTATAAAGTAGTGATCCCAGAGGCCATCTTTCTCTTTCTGGGCTCGTTGGTTATTGGAGTTGCATCTCTGCTCATCTCTGCTCCCATGGCATGAGCAGCATTGCAGCTTCAGTGGCAGTGGGAGGCAGCGCAGGGGCTGAGGACCACATTGTTTCATCAGCTGTGGTATTTCTCCCCTTGGGGGGTCCCCTTTGGGTTTCCTTTATTGTTGCTGTTTTCCAGAAAACCTCGGCAAGGACCCAGCACTGNGCTCGCCTGTTCCTGGTGCTGCACGCGTGCGCAGTGGATTTCCCATGCGTGTGAAATGCGGTGCCAAACTGCGTGTCGGCAGCCCTCGCAGAGGGAGGAAACCACCCCATGCAAGTGGCTGCCACTGTCACATGGGTTGAGGGCAGCCCAGTGTCAGTGCCTGGGGCCCTCAGGGTGCCCCGTGGTGCCTGCGGTGGCCCCATCACCCCTCAGGCCCTGGCCACATGGCAGTCTGACAGGAAGCGCCGCCATGTTGCCTCATGGCGAGATCTCGCAGTGGGGTGGTTCCCGGGTGCCATTTAGCCAATCCAGAGGCAACCTGTGCCCGGGAGGGACTCTGAGACCGCGCGGGATTAGAGTCCCTATAAAGTAGTGATCCCAGAGGCCATCTTTCTCTTTCTGGGCTCGTTGGTTATTGGAGTTGCATCTCTGCTCATCTCTGCTCCCATGGCATGAGCAGCATTGCAGCTTCAGTGGCAGTGGGAGGCAGCGCAGGGGCTGAGGACCACATTGTTTCATCAGCTGTGGTATTTCTCCCCTTGGGGGGTCCCCTTTGGGTTTCCTTTATTGTTGCTGTTTTCCAGAAAACCTCGGCAAGGACCCAGCACTGTCCTGGCTTCCTCCCTCACACCAGCAGCCCAGCAGCCAGCCGCGGAGGAGCTCAATTTGTCTGTCTTTGTGTTTTATTGTTAGTTTTCTATGTGTGTAAAATAAAACTTGTTGGTCTGTTCTTGATTTTCTATTGAGTTCTCTCGTCACTATTAACGCCCCCTAGCGTCCAAACCAGGATACAAGGGCACCTTTTCCTTGATCCAGATTTTCCTCCTTGGTCTTTGAGGCCTGGAATTCATGAAGGCCAGTGTTTCTAGTAAAGACTGAGGCAAAGAAAGAATTAAGTACCTCAGCATTTCCTGCACCTTCTGCCTCCAGTTTCCTTCCAGCATTCAGCAGCAGGCCTCCATTTACACTAGTGCTCTTTTGGTCCCTTATGCACCAATAGTAGACCTTTCTTGTTGCCTTTGACATCCTTCACCAAACTCTACTCCAGTTGGAATTTGGTTCTTCTAACTCTGTGCCTGCATGTTCAAATAGTGTCTCTGTGTTCCCCTCAGGTTACCTACCCCTGCTTTGACATTTATATTTCTGTTTTGTAGTTCAGTTTTGACAGGAGCTCCTTGTGCATCCATGTAGACCTCCTGGCATTTTTTCCTCATTTCCTACTCTCTAGGATGAACTGCTCTTGAGCTTGGAGGTAATCCTTGCATATATTAATAAGCTTCCTTGGGCCCCTCTTCACTTCAGAGACTTATCCTGTGGGACTTTACTGAGAAATCTTTGAAGAAAGAGAGTAAAAGTCTGCTCTCTTAAAGCAGCATTCTGATCATGTTTTTTGCCCTGCTCCCTCCTCTCATAATTCTCAATGCTATCATAGTCACTGCAGCCATAGCATTCTCAATGAGCCCCTCCTTGTTACTATGATGCTCAGCAGAACACTTCTTTCCACTGTCTCCTTGATCATTGAGGTCAGGAAGTTGCTAGTTATTAAGATTCTCATTCATTCAAACACTACTTTTAAGAAGCTTACACAATTGCACAGACAGCAGCTTCCAAACGGGAGAGAGGGGAGAATTATTTAATTCATTAACAGGTCTCCTGGCTTGTCAATTAACAAACAGAAAGGGAACAAAATATATTTCTAAACAAAATAAATTTCAGGGTCAAATCAAGAACATGCTAGAAATTAAAATGGGCAAACTACATCACATCCCTGTAAACAAATAATATCTCTGTGATGCACATAATCATGTGACTCGCCACTGAATGTAGAGCAAACATACAAAGTTTTCTACCTGGACTATTTTCAAAGACAAAATGTTTATACTTGAACTTGAAACCAAGATAAGTATTCTGATCATCATTAAAGATGACATGATAACTTTCTGGGATTTTTTTCAAGACAAAAACTTTTGTATGAAATGAACAGTTTCTCCCTAGCTGCAAGCCCCACTGAGCTCAAGGAGGCTGTACAGGTTGGAATAAAATCCCATCAGAAGTATCTGCCTAAAATCTCTCTAGATTCTACAGCAAGCTTCCAGCATAGGGAAGCCTTTCCCCTGCCTCAAACATATAATACACCATCATTCATACTGGAAATCAAAATTATAGGAAGGATGAGAAAAGTGTTATTATAAATACAAATACTTCAACAATGAACATCAAGAAAATTTAACAGATTCTCACAAGCAATGTCAGTTATAACATACCATAATTCTAAATTCTTTATTTGCTACACTGATAGGAACTGAGTTTCCATATGCATTCCTCCATTGCTTTTATTTCATCACCTGCACTTCACCTAGATAAATGAGTAAAAGAACTTCTTTTCAAGTAGCAGCTACATCCATGTAAGTCAATAGACACTCATCTGTCTGCTCGTGATCATGTATTCAGTCGAAGACATTCTCCTTTTTTCTCAAAGCATGATTGTTTGCAATAATAAGTGTTCTTCTCAAATCTATCATTACATCACCTAGCCTTTTATATATATTTTAAAAATTAATATTTGTGTATGTACACATGATTCCAAAATGAGCCATATCTGTGTTTGCTCACCTGCTGTAGCAGTAGTGTAAACAGACACTATTGAAAAATGTCCTATTGTCCACGATAGTCTTGACAATACTCTCCTGGGTTAGCTAGAAATGCAATGAAAGAACTAGCCACATCTCTCACCTTTCCACCTATGCCTCCTTCACAAGCTGGTACAAGTAATAAACTCTATAAACTCATTCTTAAAAGTACTGTGTAAGGCAAAACTATTAAACAAATTCTATTATTTTAAATACTGTACACTATTTTTTATCAGTTCTGTCATACACTGAAGGATGTTCTGAAAGGATGCATGCATCATACACCTCTTCCTGGTTGCTCATAGGTCTTTGTATAAAATTTGTATCCTCAACTTGTGAAAAAATGAGTTCATAATAGAGGTATTGCTGTATATTAGAATGTTCTGGAACTAGGGTGGGCCATCGATAAGCAATATTAATATAGTGTGCAATAAGTACTCTCTATCTTGCAGGCATATGCTGTAGACATGTAATATCATGCGGACTATGTAATATCATGCGGACTATTTTAAAACAATCCTGTCCTTATCCGTGCCTGGATGATACAATTCTCACACAGACTCTTTTGTAAATGTTATTTAAACTGAAAACTACACTGCAGTGCTTTTGAGGATATATCATTAGATACTACTTCACTAAAATTCGAAAGTAAACATACTGGAAATTTCTTGCACTGGGTGAGTGTCTTGAAGAGGAACTGGATACCTCCAACCTTTGTTTTCCATCTTGACTAAATTCTCCAAAGATTCACTGTCTCTACAAGAATCATTGCCAAAGTTCACTGACTTTATTAAAACGTGTTGCAGATCGGTTAACTCCTCCTGTTGGTCTAACAAAGTTTATTATAAATCCCTGTGCTCACCTAAAAGGAAAAAAAACCCAAGCCTATTGTCCCATAGATTAATTGCATTCCTGCTCAAAAGAGTATTCTGCAAGTAATGCAGTAAAATTTACTCTTATATATTAGCATCAAAGATGGAGAATTTTTTTCTTAACATCATGAGACCTTCTGAGACACAGAACTTAGTTTACAATTTTAGTAACAAAATTGTTTAATTGACCAGAGTTTTAGTAACAGAAATATTTGATTGATCAGACTACAATACAGACTGTGTCCATTTTTATTGCTTACTACAGTTTTAAAGGTTTTGTTCACATCAGAACTATTACAAGCTACAAAGAGAAGGGAGTTCATTTACCTCATTACTACATCAGTAGGTTTATCGTCATTTTGCATTGAGATTTCCCAGTGTTTTCTTTTTACCGCTACAGCAGGTAAGTTGTCATTGGCATATGAGCATTGTTTGATTTGGAGTATGAAAGCAGAGAAAGGCAAAAAGATGGAAAACATTTTCTAGAAATCAACAGATGTTTCAATTTGTTTTACTCACCTTTGAGTACCTTTTCTGTATTCAGATGTCTTTAGAAAGTAATTTAATTTTGCTGTCAATAAATAAATGTAGAAGTTTCTACTCAAATTCCACCAACCACATTTTCATCTACATTACATTGTTAGTCTCTAGACGTGACACATAGATTCAAATATCACATAATTTAAGAGTACAGGACATGTTTATTGATAATATCAACTCTAATAAGAAGGTTAGTAATTTATTATTACTTCCTTCTACAGTTCATACTCTTTTAAAAATTTCTGCTTCTGGGTAGAACTTCCATTAAAACTCTAATTCAATATCAAATATCAGTAGTTTTGCTCCTCTACCAATACCATTTTTTCATACGAATGTCTAATAAATAATTAAAATCAGGGGATAAGGTTTACTATAATTACAGACGAAATTTTGATTTTATCTGTTGAAAGATGCTGTAAACAAACCTTAACCAAAGCATCACAGTTTCATATTTCTAGGTTAATCCACGGAAAAATAGGAACATTTCCAAAAAGGTATTACTATACGTCATTACCGAATGGCTTGCCAGTATGAACAGGACAAAAAGAATTGATGAGAAAACAGAAAAGAGTCAAAAAAAAAAAAAAAAAGACGCCAGTAGAGATATTTATATTTAAGGACTAATTTTAACCTCAAAATACATAATACACACAGAGAGACCTTAACTGCATAGCAAGGCCATTGCTTACTCTATCTTCAACTAATTTTTTTACTTTTTTTTATTTTGGAAAAGATATCAACACATAGTATTCCCAGGGGGGAGGAAGCAGATTATGAGAATATATTTTTTAAATGGTTCTCAATATTGAAACTTTAGACTGGATGCTATCTGTGACAATATATCTGTGACCAGGTATTCAACCACCAACACAAGAGAAATTGTATTTGTACAAGGAAAAACAAACCTTTTCTCATTCACTTCAGAAGAGATTATGGTCCTACATAAAACTTTCTTTGTCAGCTAGGATCCCGATAAGTAGTTGGGTATTAAATTTTTTTCACAACAGAGATAGCTTACAGCAGCTTTTTTTCTTGTAAAGAAATTGCAAGTGCAAGCAGCAGCGGAAGGTAGACAGGTAGATCTTCACCAAAAATTTTAGGCACAATAGCCAGCGAAAGTGTACAGCCACTTGGGCTTTTAAACAATGCTAGAATCCACTATAGATTAGGAACTCTTGGTCTCTGTCTCCAAGTGACATTTTCAGGCACATTGAGCCCCAGGGAAAACAGAAGACTGTTAGAAAATATAAATTTCTGTTAATGTTTAATGAATAAATAAATACAAGAATCGAAATTAGGATGCTGTAGCAGTAAAGCTGCTAAGTCATACTGAAACAAAAGTCACTTTTTCTAGCTTGAGTAACCTAGGTCTTTGAATTTCATAGGAAAGTGAAATTTTGTTTGACTATCCTGGTTTTGTTTGGGATAGAGTTAATTTTCTTGCTAGTAGCTGGTGCAGTACTCTGGTTTGAACTTAGTATGAGAGTAATGTTGATAACAAACTGATTCTTTTGCTGTTGTGGAGCAGGGATTACCCTAAGCAAAGGACTTTCCAGTCTCCCATGATCTGCTGGGGAGCAGGTACACGAGAAGCTGGGAGGCAACACAGCCAGGACAGCTGACCCAAACTGATCTAAGGATATTCCATATCATGCAACATCATGCTCAGTATATAAACTGGGTGCAGTTGGCCAGATGGGGAGGC